>JAJMOB010000001.1:660118-748765 GCA_030444945.1 Hyphopichia fennica
AAAAAAAAAAAAAAAAATAACAAGAAACTGTAAAATCAATATACGATGAAAAAGATAATAAGGATATATAAGAACAATATGCGAATAACTAGGTAAGATTATAAAAATTTAATAAAGAAATAGCAAACATGCAGATGGGGGTTTAGTAGAGACTTATAAGGAAGTAACCAATTTGATGATACGATTTTGATTTTGATTTTGATTTTGATCTGAATTAGCTGAATCGAAATCTTTCAATTTTTCATCAAAATAAATAGATTCTTCCATTTTTGAAGAAGCTGACTTGACGAGATGAATTTTCATACGAGCTTTATAGCGAGGATAGCAAACATTTGATTTGATCCATTCTGAATTTGTTAACTTGTTTGAATGATTGCCAATGGTTTCAAGCTTTAATAACTTACCGTGAACGTTACGAACAACCCTAACGAACTTGAATTGATTAATATCAAATGCATGGCATAATTTTGAAATGATATCGACTGAAACGGGTAAATTGAAGATGATATGTTTATGAGTGGTTGGATGATCTTTGGAACTTTTGAACGATTTGATATCGTGGTTTATTCTATATTTGAATGAGGATTTGCGTGTAAGATAACAACATAAATGATTCATGGAGGAATGAATATAGAACCTAGCATTCAACGATGTAGAATATGGTCTACCTTTAGGAATAATATGAGTTGAAATGGGATCAGCTAATGATATCGGAATAGTTTGCTCTACCAGTTTTGATAATGGTTTTCTTTTCGATAACTTTAAATCACTCAAGCTAATTTCAAGAGTATAAGATCGAGGGATAGTTCGATTAGGACTATCCTCTTTTGTATCAGCATCAGGCGCTGCAACGGAATCATCCAATGAAGTATTGATAGAGCTTGATACTTCATTAGAACAAGCTTTTACATTAACGGCCCTCAACAGAAGTAGGCTATTAACCAACTCCAAAGACTCATTGGAAATGATACCGGCGGTAAAAGACTTGGGAGTGGATGACTCTAATGGGGACCCTAAGGGGGAATCTAACAAAGCATTATCAGGTGGTACTCTAAAGTGATGAATTGAATAGGTGTAAGAACTCAACAAGTCAGTAGTAGCAAGCATTGATGATATAGAACCTGACATTATGACAGTCCTTAGAAGATATAGAAAGAAAGAAGAAGAGGTTAGGGCCAGATGGTGTATATTTATTTGTTCTCTAATAAAACAACCAATTAGGAACTGGCTGTAAAACCTAGGTGATGTATCACATTCGCTGTAAACGCGTAAAGGGCCAAACCCAATTAACAATATGGTAAGTTGGGAAAGACTTACCTACACCAATGAGAATATATAAGTAGGTATCTACACTTACAAGAGTAATGATGTACTTCATAAGGTAATCTGAGTATCCATAACCTTTGTCAGTAGTTACCGAAGGTTCGAATGGGGCCACTACATGTATTAAGCTATGCTGAGGTGCAAGGTGATCATACTGTTGAATTAGAAGCTTGAGTCTTAAATTAGCCATACATCTCACCTAATGAAGTTATTAAAGCATCTTGCTATGGAATCTTGTGCTTCTGGTGTAGTTCTTAGACTATCAATTTGATATGGGCTTATGAACTTGTTAATAGATTTAGTTGCGAATTTTTCTAGAGAAGCGAGGACAACACAAAGGACGAAAAAAAGAGAAAACGGTTGCACAGCACAAATCTAAGCTTTATAACAAGAACAATGCTAAGTCGCAAGCATCGCCATTGTAAAAGATAACCCTTACGATGAAGAGGAGATTGTAATGGTATTAAAGACTTATGTAATCAAATTCCATACAAGATATGATCGAAAGGAAACAATCTTTCATAAACCAATACTTACACTTTTCTCCAATGGAAGATTTAGATTGATCTGTTTTTATTTTTGATTACTATTGAGTGAGTTCTTTATATATATACTACAAAATATGAAAACTATATATAGAGGTTTTTTTATTTTTGATTCTGGAACTTTCTTTCTTCCTTTTTTTTTTTTTTTGCTAGGCCCACGAGATTAATGGATTGGGAGATGGTTAGGGAAAGGAAGAAAAGGTATGGGGATTAGGTCTGGTTTTATACTTAATAACGTTCTGGAGATCTTGATCTATCTCTTCTAACGGGAGATCTTGAAGGAGAACGAGAATAACGGCCTCTACCGAAATCTTCACCACCTTCAGATCTTTCACGATCATCAGGAGCACGAGAATCTTGATCATCAGGACCACGAGAGCTGGAATCACCACGAGAATATCTATCACTACCTGCGCGATTATCATAAGTAGGTTCTCTTAAATGAGCACCACGACTTGAACGATATTCACGATCACCTCTTGGAGCGTAACCACCACGACCGCCATTATAATCACCTCTTGGGGCATAACCATAACCACCTCTTGGAGCGTAGCCACCATAACCACCGCCATAACCGTAGCCACCACCATAACCGTAGCCACCTCTTGGAGGTGGAGGACCGTAGGAGCCGTAACCACCTCTTCTTGGAGGTGGAGGACCATAACCGCCATAAGCACCACGACCACCATTATAATCACCTCTTGGAGCATAGCCGTATCCACCACCTCTTGGGGCAAAACCACCGTAACCACCACGACCTCTGAAACCACCTCTTCTTACTGAGAATGGATCAGATCTAGCAGCTTGAACAACCAAACCATCTTTCAAGGCATAAGGTAATTGTTTACCATCGAGTTCTAAAGCCTTTTCACTATCTTCAGCATTTTTATATTCAACGAAAGCGTATTTTTCACCATCATCAGTTCTTGGAGGAGGAATATCTAATCTAACAAGATCACCATATCTGTAAATTATTATAAGTTAGTCGACTATTCTTTGATTTAGGAGAATTGATTTATATTATTTTCATTTGATACTATCTTTTTGAGTTGTATTACTTGAGATGTTTTCTGTTTGTTTCTTTTAATTATTTCTTTCCATGGAAGAAGAATAGAGGGAAAGGGGAAGGGAAAAGGGGAAGGAAAAGGAAAAAGGGAAAGGAAAGGAAAAAGGGAAAGGAAAGGAAAAAGGGAAAGGGAAATGGGAATAATAGGAATTTGGAAAAGGAAGGAGAGAAGAAAGAAGATGGACAACTATTAAAGGAACCAGATAAGGATATCAATTCAATATAAATTGGACGAGGATGGTGATCAAGTTAGGATACTTGAAGACTGTGATGAAAGAATGGTTCGAGGAAATTGTCAATAGAGAATAGAGAATAGAAAGAAATCAAAGAAAGAAAACAAAAAATGTATGCATACATATATATACATATATATACAAACATCATATAAAACAAAAAGTAAATGTTATTCTTTATCAATTTAATGATATAAGAGCTAGAAGAATCAATTCATATAATAAAACGAGCCTCAACGATTAAGTTGAAGACTAATCACAAAATACATACTTTTCGAAATCAGGTGCCAAGTCAGCAGCCTTTGATTCCTTACTGAAACCTGTGACGTATAAAGTATTTTTAGGCATTCTAATAATATACTTCAAATGGATCAATGTATTAAGAGGAGTACACTTTCTTCAGTTCAGTCGTTGATGTTTTTTTTTTTTTCTAGTTGTTTCGTTTGTGGAAAATTTCATTAGAAAAAGAGAATATAGAGGTACTGCAGGTAGCGTTTGGTCATGTGATCATATTCAAAACATCCATACACCTCATTCTTACTCTACTCAACCCGTGCACCACCGACAAAGAAGCCAAAAAAAAGGTCGTGTGCCAACCCTCAGACTCGCCAGCGGCGGCAAAAAGAAAGTAAAAAAAAAAAGACCCAACATTTTTTTTTGGGTTTTTGTTTTTATTTTAGTTAAAAAAAAAAAGATTCATTACACAAATATAAAATTTAACAAAGGAAAAAGGGAAAAAAGAAAAAAGAGGAAGATGTTCTTTTTTTTTTTTTTGCAAAATACCCCAAATTCTCTGACATCCTGCATATATCCCAGAGAGTCCAACATTTTTTACAATTTGGTTTTTTTTTTTTTTTCTTTTAACTAAAAGAAAAATTGTAGCAAAAATTTTAATGATACCAAAAGAAAGGGTATCCCATTTGAAATAAACACCATTACCAACAATAACAATCACAATAACAGTATCATATACTAAGATTGATAATTGATAGAATAGTTGATAATCCGTACACTTTGTTGAGAGAGTCACCTACTGTTCGACTGCTTGTTTTTCAAATTACAACTCAATACCAGTCTATTATCAACCCATCCTTTTTTTTTGATTTTATTGATCTTTCATTTGTTTGAATTTGAAGTTGGTTTCGTAATTCAACTTTAATTTTTTTCTTTTTTCACAATATAATCCCCCTAATTCTAATTTTCAATATAATCATTCAGATTTGTGGTAATTAACAACTCAACTTTTTGAACTTTTTTGTTGTTTATTTTGTCACACTTGATTTTCTTTCTTGATAATTTAACCGCTGTTATTTCCATTTGAGTTTCAAAATAAAAAACTTCTTCAATTATCAACAACAGTTTCTTTCTGTTTGATTTGTTAATGACCTTTAACTGATACGTTTCAAAATTCTTATAATACCCACAACAAACATGTCTTCAATCACTGATGACAATGGTTTGTTGGATCATAACTTTTTAACCAATCTTCAACCAACTGATGATGCTGATCAAGATATTCTTGATGAATTTCTAGACCAAAGAGTTTATGATTCAATAGGTACAAATACTCCTATTCCAAATTCAAATATTATAAAACAAGAAAATCAACAACAAGATTTATTTGATAATTTATATGATGATAACAACACCACTAATAACTCAAATCGTAATTCAACTATAGATCCTTCAATCAAATATAATGTTACTCCATCAACAACCACTCCTTCCAATAATGAATATTTATATATCGAACCACAACAATATAATTCATCTAATTTTTCAAATAGTATTTATGCTAGTCCTTCTTATAATGATAATAATAAATTCCATTCTGCTTCTAATAGTATTCATAATACTCCTCAAATTCATCAACCACAACATGATGTATCACCAAATACAATTTCAAATACCAATACTAATAATAACCAATTTTCAACCCAACTTTCTGATTATGATATTGTAAGAGATGAATTATCAAAATTAAAATTTGGTAATCATGATATGGTTTCTTGTCCAATTTCAGTTGATGTTCCTGATCCTTCATATTTAGATTTTAGTTCAACTGAAATGTCAAAATTACCTTATAAATTACAATTATCAGAATTACCAAGTTATTCAAGAGTTGAAACTCAAATTAAATTAAAATTTCAAATTAGTCCTCCTCCTCCTCAAAGTTTATTACATATTCCTCAAGATTTAATATCAAAAAATAAATTTTGTCTTAATGAATCAATTCATGATTTATCAGATAAATTAAAAGAAAATTTATTATATCTTGATACTTATGTATTAACTTCCAATTATAAAAAATCTTGTAATATTTGTCCAAGATGTATTAAAAGAGAACAAAAGAGAGCATCAAGAAGAAAATCAGGTCATGAAAGTGAATCAAATAATTTAAATAATAATAATGATTATAATAGTCCTAATCAAAATTCAACCAATTCTCCTGGTCAATCTAATGGTGGAGTGGTTAAAAATAATCCAAATTCTTGGGCTGATGAATCAATGATGAAAAAGGCAATTATTTTTAATTGTAAAGAAGTTGTTTCTTTCCCTCCTCCAAATGGTCTTAATAATGATTTGAATAAATCATTAGAATTATCAGCAAGAATCATTTGTTATTGTAGACATCATAAAGAATCTGAAGGTTTTAAATTATTATTTGTTATTAGAAATTCAAATCATGAAGTGGTTGCCAAACAAATTTCAAGCCCAATTATGATTATGGATAGAAAGAAAAATACTGCTTCCAATAAAGATAATGAAGTATCATTCAATACTAAATCAAACAATAATGGTCATTCAAGTATACAATCTGATAATAATGATAATTCTAATATTCATCCATTATCTCCAAATTCAATTGATGAATCAGCATCTGAAGCTTTAACCAATACTGATACTGATGTTAGAGGTATGAAACGTAAAAAATTATCAATTGATGATTCTTATAATAATTCTTCAAATCCAATGTTTAATGGTAGTATTAATGGATTTTCCCCAACCAGTAATAGTGATACTAATACTTCAACCACCAATATGATGATGAAACCAAATCAAATTGGTCAACCCCAACCTTCTGGTATTCATGCACCTCCTCAACCACAATTCAGTTTACCCTTGTTAAATCAACCTGTCAATAATAACAGTAGTAGTGGTCAACAAAGTTTACCCTCAATTCAAAGAATTATTCCCGCTCAAGGTCCAATTAGAGGTGGTATTGAAGTCACCTTATTAGGTTTCAATTTCCGCCCTGGTTTGGCTGTTAAATTTGGATCTAATAATGCCTTGGCCACTCATTGTTGGTCTGAAACTACCATTGTTACTTATTTACCTCCTGCTAGTCAACCAGGTCAAGTATTAGTTAGTTTTGAAAATCATGAAAATATGATGTTAGGTGGTGCCCAACAACAACAAGTATTTACTTATACTGATGATACTGATCGTCAATTAATTGAATTGGCACTTCAAATTGTTGGTTTGAAAATGAATGGTAAATTGGAAGATGCCAAAAATATTGCCAAAAGAATCGTTGGTTCTGATACTAGTAATGGTGGTAATAATGGGAACTCCACTGCTAGTCCATCAACATCAACTAATCAAGCTAATATGAATAAAGCAAATATTGAATGGTATGATAGTGCTCATAAAGCCGTTGAAAGACTTACGAAATCAGATTTATCAACAGAAGATGTATTGATTAATTTCCTTTCATTAGTTGATTTACCAAATTGTCCAATAATCATTCCAAACTGGCAATTATGTAATAACCAAGGTCAATCATTATTACATTTAGCTACTTTAAAAAATTATGATCAATTGATTAGATTCTTAATAACGCATGGTTGTAAGATTGATTTGAAAGATAACCAAGGTTTGACTCCATTGTTTTTGGCATCCATGTGTGGTTATCGTGATTTAATCAAAATTTTCATTGATTGTAAATCAAATTGGAATTTAAAATTATCAAATGATAAATTATTAAAAGATTATTGTGATTTGAATGTTCTTGATATATTTAACAATTTGGAAGAACTTGAAATTGAAAGTGATGATTTCACAACTAATGTTTTATCTCAATATAAAGATTCTAACGCAAGTGATGTTGTTGAATTAAATGAAGATAAAGAAAAGGATAAATTAAGTAAATCAATAAGTTTAGACTCACTCAATTCGATGTTTACTATGAATTATGGGCGTCACATTTCTAAAATGGTAATTGAGGATTCTGTTAATGAATCTACTGGTAATAAATTAGAAAGTGGTGATAGGCATATTGTCAGAAAAGAATTCAAACCAACTCCAACATCTTATACAGATGAGAATAATTCATCTGATTTCGCGGATTCTGAATATGATTCAAATGAAGATTTGGATTATGAAAATAATTATGCCGATGAAGAAGATGATTTTGATGATGATTATGAAGATTATGAATATTCGGATTATGAAAGCTCGGAAGTTGAAACAACTGCTGATGATCCACTTCCAATGCGTAATTCTGCTACTGGAACTGCTGATACAACAATGGATGATCTTCCTCTAAGTTCTAATTCAACTATTGTTCCATTGGGTGATAATAGCAATACTGAAGAAGAAGAGGATGGTGAACATTCATCATCTTCGGCTAATGGATTATGGCAAAAGGTTAAAAATGTTTTCAACAATGACCAAGATAGTGAATTACCATCTTATGATGATTTGTTTCCCTTTGGACCTTCATCATTCCACTCATCAAAACCTAAAACTCAAGTTGAACGTAATTTGAATCTTGCATCTTCCGTGGAAGGTTCATCAAGTGAGTTGAAAACTTCTAATTCCCAAGATAGTAATACTGACCAAGAAGATGTTGGATCAGACTCTTCTGAAGATATGGTTGTCACTTATATTAATCGCCCGCGTAAAACTGTTGAAAATGATAAAATGTTATTATTTTTCTGGTTCCCTATCTTAATCACTATACTTGGTTTATTCTTATATGTTTCAATTATGGGTTATCGTGTTGAACCAATTGAAAATTTCAAAGTTTTCATGAGAAGCTCATTTGGTAATTTAATGATTGGTAATGAAAGGCTTGGTCGAGTTTTCAAAAACTCAAATGAACGCGTTTTGCATGCAACAAGAAGGATTTTGAATGAAGAGGTGACCATTTGATTGGGTATTTCATGGTTGACTTTATTTTTTATTTCCTCTATTTTTTATATTTTGAATTAATTTTTCTCTTTTTTATATACTGTTTATTTCGTTATCGATGGTCTCTTTTTTGTTTGTTTTTTTTTGAGTACTGGTTTTATTACTCTGTCTATTTTTTTTTTCTACGTGTGTTACTTCTCTTTTCGTCTTATGTTTTTTATTCCCTCCTTTACTACAACTGCTATCTTTATCGTTAGATGGCACTATAATTTTAATGTATATTTTCCTTAGGTACTGAATTACTTTCGTAGCTTTTTAAAAAAAAAAAAATTAGTAGCGCAAAAAAGCAAGGCAAGGGAAAAAAAAAAATCAAAGGAAAAATCTACCAATGAAGCCTCTCTCATTGCAAATTTGTATACTCGAAGTTCTATTTTTTTTTTTTGGCATCAATTTCCAATTAGCATTCCCACTTTTAACTCATCCCTCTACACCCTTTGATTATCTGTGAGATATCCTCCTGTTATCAGCGATGGTGAATAGTGTTCTTTTCCTCAAAAACAAGACAACACCTCGAGATCCTTATCATGAAGTGTTCACCTCGAATGGCATAACCCCACATTTCCTACCTTTACTAGATCACTCACCGGTCGACAAAGAAGGACTACTGGCTTTTTTACAAAGTAATGAATTCCTCAGTAGAACCAACACTTTCATAGTCACAAGTCAAAGAGCTGTAGAAATTTTTAACGAGTGTATACAGAGTCTTGACTCGCAAATGACTAAAGTAATATGGAGTAAAATTGGTTATACAGTTGGTCCTGCTACAGCTAAAATCTTAGGAGAAAGTGGATTTCATAATATCAGAGGTGGCTATGATGCAGGTAATGGGTCCATTTTATCTGATATCATTATAGATGACTATGATCAAAGTGAGATCAATAAGGAACAGGAATATCCAATAATGTTTTTCACGGGAGAAATAAGAAGAGATATCATACCCAAAAAATTGGAAGGAGCAGGAATTAACTTCAAAGAAAAGATAGTATATAAGACGTCTCCAAGAAGCGACATAGTCGATAATTTTGAACAAATGAAGCCCATGCAACAGGGTTCAAAGCATTGGATTGTGTTTTTTAGCCCTCAAGGAACCGATGTGATTATTGAGCATATTTTAGCTAATGGTGGAAGTGATAAATTCAATATTGCCTCAATTGGGCCTACTACGAAAGAGTTTTTAGAGAACAAAGGAATCACTCCGAAAGTGGTAGCTGAAAAACCAGAAGCAAACTCATTGTTAAAGTCAATATTGTCTTTTGAATAGTCATCTAATTTATAGTTGTCTGCAAACTTATTTATTCATTTATAGAGAAAATACATAATTCAAATTTGAAAATTTTGAATATTTTATTCAAAGCTCGCTTCCTTCCTTAGTCATTCACGTATTGGCCATACTATTAAATGTTAGCTGTACAACTGCTAGTTTTTTTGCAGTAACAGATAGTCAGTTTGCCTGTAACTTTTACAACGTTTATCTACATTGGTATAATACTACAAGAACAAAAACTAAATAAAATATAACATAAACACGTAGAAGCCATGAGCAAGAGGATTAATATGAATAAACTAGAAATATGAATGGATTCTCGTTAGATAAACTAACTCATACAATGAAACATGAAAAGAAAAATCAAAATTTGAACATAATCTAAATGACGTATTACTTTCTCTTAGTAGAGGCAGCAACTACATCGATGACTTGAGAAACGACACCAGGATTTGATAATGTTGAGATATCACCTAATTGATCTTGTTCACCAGCTAAAACTTTTCTTAAAATTCTTCTCATAATCTTACCAGATCTAGTTTTAGGTAAATCATCAACCAATAAAATCAATTTTGGGGCAGCAAATGGACCAATTTCTTTACGTACAGTCAAGATTAATTCTTTCTTTATAGCATCAACGTCATCAATTTTAACAGAATCTTTTAATGAAACATAAGCTGCAACTGCTTGACCAGTTAATTCATCAGCGTATCCAACAACGGCACTTTCACCAACCATATCATGTTCAATTAAAGCGGCTTCGATTTCAGCAGTTGATAAACGATGACCACTAACGTTAACAACATCATCAACACGACCTAAAATCCAGTAGAATCCATCATTATCACGGGCAGCACCATCACCGGAAAAATAGTGATTTGGGTAAGGTTTCAAATAAGTATCAATATAACGACTATAATCATTATAAATGCCTCTTGTAATTGACGGCCAAGCTGATTTAATGGCAAGAACCCCTTCAACATTATTTTCGGTCAATTCTTCACCCGAAACTGGATCCAAAATTTTTGGTAAGATACCGAAAAAGGGGAAAGAGGCGGATCCAGCTTTTGTTGGTGTGATACCAGCCAAGGGAGTTAATAAATGAGAACCTGATTCAGTTTGCCAGTAGGTATCAACGATATGAGCTTGACCACGGCCAATATTATCATTATACCAATGCCAAACTTCAGCGGCAATTGGTTCACCAACTGTACCCAAAACTCTAATAGAATCCAATTTATATTTCTCAACGTATGAAGTACCAGCACGTTTTAATAACCGTAAAGCAGTTGGAGCAACGTAAAATTGATTAACTTTATATTGATCAACAATTTCCCAATAACGAGAGTAATCGGGGTAAGAAGGAGTACCTTCAAATACAACGGTTGTAGCACCATTCAACAAGGGACCATAAACGACATAAGTATGACCAGTAATCCAACCAATATCACCGGCGGTAAAGATAACATCATCTTGGTGAACATCAAAAGTATATTTAGTAGAAAGTAAAGCCCCTAACAAATAACCGGCGGTATTATGTTGAACACCCTTTGGTTTACCAGTTGAACCAGAAGTATATAATAAGAATAAAGGATCTTCAGCGTTAACGGGGACTGGAGGGAAATAATTACCATATTTATCTAATTCTTCATGCCACCATAAATCACGACCAGCGTTAAATGGAACATGAGGATTAGCAGTACGTTGGAAAACCAAAACATTACGAACATTTGGAGTATCTTTTAAAGCATCATCAACAATTTTTTTAGTTTCAATAGTTTTACCACCACGTTTTGATTCATCGGCAGTAATTACAATACGAGAATCAGCATCAAGAATACGATCTTTTAAAGAAGTTGAACTAAATCCAGCAAATACAACAGAATGAACTGCACCAATTCTAGCAATTGCCAATAATGTTACAATTGCTTCAGGAATCATTGGTAAATAAACTGCAACTGAATCACCCTTTTTAACACCTAATTTACTAAGACAATGAGATAATTTTGAAACTTTTTTTAAGAGTTCACCATAACTAATGATTTCACCTTTATTAACTTCATCAGCTTCATAAATAATGGCAGATTTATTTGGATCTTGTAAAGCCCAACGATCAACTGCATTATAAGATGCATTAAGTTGACCATTAATAAACCAAGCGGGGATATCACCATTACGGAAATCATCTTTAGGATCTTTTGGAAATCTACCTTGAGTAAAAGGTTTATCCCAATCTAAAAATTTTTTGGCTTGATCACTGAAAAAAGTATTTGGATCTTCAATTGATTGCTTATAAAGTTTTTCATAAGTAGCAAAATCTGCTAAATTTGGTTTTGAAGTAGACCTTTGAGTAAAACCTTTAGGAGGTTGTTGAAGTTTTTCATGATCTAAAGAGATATGAGGATTTGTTGATTCTGGCATTTTGATTATTCAAGAAAGAAAAAGACACACACACAAGAAACAAAAACGACAAACTAATTTGATTAAGAGAAACCGAAAAAAGGACAGAGAAAAAAAAAATACAAAAAATCTGGGGGAGGGGCATTCAGATATATTTATATCAAAATTTGAAAATGAAAAACAATATTAATACTACAACCCACACTTATTCATATTCTACTTTTATTTCTCCAACTTGTTCGTTATTAAGGATAAAAAGGCAATAAAAAAAAGAAAAGAAAAGAAAAAAAAAAAAGGCAGAAAAGTCGGAGTTGTTTATTGTTCGCAGACAATAAGGGAATTGCCTATAAATCTCGGAGTTCACTTTCATTTACTGGAGTATTTATCAGTCTGCACCCCCACTACGTTGTGGTGGGAGGAAGTGGACTCTCCGGACTTTAGACTATGATTATCCTTGTTGTTGGGATTGTAATACTGTTAGTAGTCCCAAATTATATATATGTGGTTTTACCCCACAAAAAGTGGTTTGCCTGTGGGTTGTGTGTGTGTGTTCCCTTTTTTTTTTTTTTGTTGAGAGACTAAACAAAAAGAATACCCCTCCTTTCTATGTATTTCTTGACCTGGTGTAAGAATTGTTCTCGTCAGTGTTCTCGTCAGTGTTCTTGTTAGTGTTCTTGTTAGTATTCTTGTCGATGATCTAGTATATAATGTAATTGTGCTTATATTGTGTTTATATCATGCTTATAATGTAGATGTGGGACCTATTGTCAGAGGGGGTGTGGAAGTCATGGATCACAGCGAAAGGAAATGTGGTGTTTGATAGGGGCATCAGAATGGTGCTATTGTGCACGGTTGTGGGGTTACCTCTATTTATTTTCCTCTTGGTAAAGTATAAATTATTTAAATTGGGTTCATCTCTGTAAATTGATTTTACGAGATTTTTCTTTTAGTCTTCGTCTTAGCGTATCTGACTTTGTAAATCTGGTGGTGTCTGGGTGTTGTTGTTTGTGGTGTCTGGGTGCTTTGTTTGTTTTTTTTGTCAGTTGGTGTCTGGGTGTCTGGGTGTGAGTGCTAGTGTGAGGGTGTCATTGATTTCGGTTATCATCAAGGCTAACCCTACCCATCACTTCGAAAGTACTGGAAACCATACCTCTTTGCATCTGCAATACCATTTGTCATTGTCATTGACACTGCTAACTCTCATCAGACCACTTATCCCCCCATTCCCCTTGAATAACCATGAGTGGGATTGCATTAAAGTTAACGTCGCTTCTTGTTCGAACAGTGGCAAAACCAATTGCAACTACCATTAAACAACAAGCTAAAAGTCATGAAACTTTTAAGAAAACTTGTATTAAAATAGCTCAAACCATTCATCATACTGATTTACGTCTTCGTATGTCATTATTAAATGAAAAAAAGATTAAAATTAGACCTCTTAATGATAATAAAGCTATTGAAAATGGAGCTAATTTTATATCAGAATTTTTTATATTTCTGGTTGCTGGTTCTTTAATTTTTTATGAAAGTTATAGAAGTAGAAAGAAGGCAAGTGATGAAAGAGATGCATTATTTGATGATATTGCTACTCTACAAAGTGAAATTGAATATATTAAAAATAAATTATTCAATTATAATATTAAACTTGATGATTACGTACCTCCTCAAGGTATTAAACCAAAATATATTGATTTAACTAAAGTTCAATCAAAAAGTACTGATATTGATAAATTAGATTTAAAATCAGATTCAAAATCAGAATCAAAAGTAGTTCCAAAATTAGATTCAAAATTAGATTCAAAATTAGATTCAAAATTAGATTCAAAATTAGATTCAAAATTGGATTCAAAATCTTAAAATCACTGGTTGATACATATATTCCTTGTATATATTCTCATGTAAATATTAATAGACGTTCATTTAGAAGAGTATGTCTCTACAATTACACTAAATTGATCATGATTACTAAACTAACATAATATATTAAACAATGAACAAAAAAAAAAAACAAAAAAATAGATTCAATAGATATTGATAAAGAATTATAGAAAAAAAAGGTAAATCATGTATAACAAAAAATCAGATAAGGTAATGGAATACAATCTCAGTATAATACAATAAAGAAAAAATTTAATAGAAATAGAAAATTTGAAGAATCAAATTTAGGAAATTACAAATCACATTAGAAACCTATTTTTGTTTCTTCTTTTCAACTTTTAATAACAAAGCCTTGTTAATATGTGGTAAAACACCACCATAAGCAATGGTGGCCTTAATTAAATTATCTAATTCTTCATCACCTCTAATAGCTAATTGTAAATGTCTTGGAGTAATTCTTTTAACTTTTAAATCTTTAGCAGCATTACCAGCCAATTCTAAAACTTCAGCGGTTAAATATTCTAAAACAGCAGTTAAATAAATAGTTGATTTAGATCCAACTCTAATTTTATTTTGAGCAGTTTTTTTCAAATATCTCTTAATTCTACCAACTGGGAATTGTAAACCAGCTCTAGCAGAATGAGAAGTGGTTGATTTTGATGGTTCAGAGGATTTACCTTTACCTCCATGGACTTTACCTTTACCTGACATTGTGCTTTCCGTTACTATTCAATTGACTCTAAGAAATGGTATAGGGGCGAGAAAAAAAAAAAGTCAATTTGATATACTTTTCGATAGGAAGAAGAAGAAGTAGGAAGTTGTTGATGTTTTCTGTGTGGGTCTTTTTTTTTTTTTTTTTTTTTTTTTTTTTTTTTTTTTTGTAAATGTTTCCAAACAAACCAAAAAAAAAAATTAGAATTATTGTAAAAATCAAAACAAACAAAAATGTAAACAACAAAAGGACAAAAAAAATTGAGAATTCTGAGAATTTGAGAATTTGAGAATTTGCTGCAATGCTTCCACTTTTTTTAGTTTTTTTTTAATTGACCCATAGGAATGCACGGATGTTTTGCTGGTGCTTACCCGGACATACATAATGATAATGACTGCTAAAAGGGTCCAATACCACTTACTGATTCAATACCACTAACTGATTCAATACTAACTATTGACTATACTGTACGATCCAATTCTAACTATTGACTATACTGTAAGATCCAAGTTTAGCGACCATGGTTTCGACTTCATTTCTGGATTTGCATAGTTCAGTACAGATAGAATCCATCGTCTGGTATCCCTTCAACAACTTAATAAGCTTAACCATATCTTCTCGTTCACTTTCAATCTCATCATCACTGGTATTACCATCTTCGTTATCAGTCCAAATTCGAGCCAGTCCATTGTCCAGATCCTCTTCATCTTCTTCACTATCAATCGCGTTTTCACTATCACTGATTAATTCACTCTCACCCTCACTTTCATCACTGGTGATTTGTTTCATTATTTGATAACCCCTTTGACCTTCAACATTATATCCAAAACTTACTTTCCTGCTGGATTTACCCGCCAGAGTGGTTAGATTGGTAGCATTTACCATGTTTTGTAATAACAGTCTATCTGCTCCTGTTATTACTCCTTCATTGTTAGTACTACTATTACGATGAAGTCTTCTTATCAGTTCCCCAAATGATTCTTTTCGGTTGTTGGCGCTTTTGGTTGGCCTTGACGAAGTAACCAGTTTAATTGCCTTTTCAATGATCTCTGCAACTTCTCCATCATCATTTCTTTCAACTGCTTTTGTCAACGAAGCTACCATTGGATATGACTGGACTCTATAAATAATACCTCTCAACATTCCAAAATTAATAAATCGCCGTATATCAATGTCAGTAAGTTTCTTTCGATGTTGAATATACCATTCTTTGATTGTTTGACCTTGATTAAGTGATCTATATAAAAAGAATAATGTTGCTTTGGATGGAACATTCACCGTTTTCTTCTTGGGTAGTTTTTTCGTTTCTCCATTTTGTTTATTACTTGAACTCTTACCTTCGTCTTCATCGTATTCATCATCTTCTTCATCTTCATCATCCTCGTTATTTAACGTTTTAGAGAGGTATTCACTTTTGGTAGGAGATACCAGATTCTCCATTTTTTGTTGATCTAATGGTAAGTGATCAATACTAAATTCTTCACCAGTTATTATATAAGCTTGACATTCTTCTGCCATTCCATTCAATTTTAAAAAATTCCCTATATTATTTGTAGGCGCATAAATATTACCAAATTGGAATATATCAACTATACTAATACATCTATAATGCATTAAGTGTTGTATACATTGCTTAGTCAATAAATAATCAGCATCTGCTAGTTGACTGATTTTTTTAATTGAATTAATTCCATTAATATACGGTAGTATTTTTAGCATCGTTGGATCCCAGTTTATGTCAACCAATGAATTCAACTTCACAGTGGCAATTGGCACTTGGTACGCTTTAATGTTTATTGGAGGAGGTAATATTGGGAAAAGTTTAATATCAACACTATTAGCACTATCTAATGGTATGCAGCATTCAGAATAATTATTAAGATCTTGATAAATTTGATGAATCAATGATTCAATAGATGATAAGTTTATTTTCTTGATTCTTGAATGGCCCGGTGTGATATATGATAAGGATCCACCCTTTTGTTGATTATTAGTATTATTGTTACTACTATTATTGAAATCACTGGCTATAAGTGATGGAATGATTATTTTCTGATCTCCCGAGTCTTTTGAACCTCTAGGATAAAACGATAACTTTTTATCTAATTTACTCAACATAAAACTTTGTTCTTCTAAAACTCTAAACATTTTACCCATTCTTTTAATTGCTGGTTCGTATGGAGTTGTATCACTATCATAGGGGAAAACAAATCCAAAGTTAAAATTAAATGAGTTACGAGAATAATCTTCGCTTTCAACATTAACGGGATATCCCAATACTCTAAATTTATCAATTTTAAAAGAAATTAAATTATTACATAATTGGGGTTTCGGTATAATATAATTCTTAACAGTATCAAAGTTAAATAATGAGTTATCAGTAATTGCCGAAATATTTGAAATTATTGATCCTTCAGGTACTTGGTGTATAATTTTTGTACCTTCTGTTGGGTGAAAGACGGCGTAGAATATGGCAAGAATGGGAATGAATCCATCATGACTATCCATTATTTATTCTCTTCTAATGATCAAGGTCTGAGTTTGCTCTAAAGTCAATCACTCCTGCTTTCTCTTCAAAAAGTTAGAAAAGACGGAGAGAGAAAAAAAAAAAAGGTTGGTGAGTTTGTGCAATTTTGCGCTCACGGAATTTTTTTGTTTTTTCTCTTTTTCTTTACTCAAATGCCAACCATGGTCGATGTCTTAGTTTGTGCTTAATATGATGAAATGTTAGAAGCTTACTTCAGGCGAAATAAGAGCTGAATTCTATGTGGTTACTAGTAGATATGTAGTTGACCAACCAATTATTTTCCTTCAGTTTGTGTTGGTAATAGAGTATTCCCCTTGCATATATGTCTCAATGACTAAGTAGCTAAACTTTAAAATAAGTAAGTGGACAATTTCCAGCAGGTAGTTGGACCTCGTCGTTAATTAAAGAGAATATGGTGTTTGCTGGAGAATTCTGCCTAATGATCTTCATGACTCCAGCTGTTTACTTATTGAAATTTTGTTTTTTTTTGCAACATTTTACCAAAATTTGTTGAAAATTTTCACATCTTCGTAAAGAATTTTCAATGAACTAGTATTCATTCAAAGACAACATGATCACTAAATCTAAACTCAAGATTCTGGATAAGAAGCATGAAGTTCACCTCTAAACTTTAATTCTTTGTGTATTTTGCACTTTTTCTGCTAAGCCAAATCGAAGCATACATTAGGAAAAGCGGAACCACTCCCTCCATTTTTCTATCAAACTCCTTTCAGCCTTCTGGAAGTTACTTTTCAATTAAAATACCTTTCAAGCTTCAAAGCTAAACCTGATGGTTCTAATTCTTTGACGGCTTTCTGCATTGCCTTGCCAAAAGCCCATACACCACCTAAAGATTTCGTTGAAAAATTTGTTTTGGCCACTACTTTTTTGCTCAATCAGAAACAAAAAAAACTAAACAGAATCACGTCGTTTGAACAAAGGGTATACACGTCAGTAGAAAGTTTCTGTTCATCAAACATTCATTAACGAGTTCTAATTAATCTGTCTAATATAAACTAATTAGTTAAATTTAAATCAAAGCACAGCACATTTGTTTTTCTTATCTTCAATTTGATTCATTAGGTGGCATTTTGATTTTGATTATTATATTTTTCAATTGTTCACTAAACTTGAATTGATCTAATTTATCCCATTAATAAAACATAATTCATAATGGCATATTATCAACAGAATCTCAATAATCCAGATAATTTGCAATTTTATCAGTCAAATTATGCCAATGCATACCAACCACAACCACAATCGGGCTCAGGCTTCGTTAATAGTAGTAGTGGATTAGGTGTAATGGATTCAGGATTTGGTGCTAATATCGACGTTAGTGGATCAATGGGATCTGGTGAATTGAATCCTGGGATATTTGCTGCATTCGGTACTTCAGGTTATCCTGGTGAACCTCCTTTACTAGAAGAATTAGGTATCAATTTTAAGCATATTAAGACTAAAACTTTAGCAGTATTGAATCCATTAAATAGAAACCTTCATTCAGATATTATGGCTGATTCAGATTTGGCTGGACCTATACTTTTTGTTATGTTGTTTGGTACTTTATTGTTATTGGCTGGTAAAGTTCAATTTGGCTATATTTACGGGGTTGGTTTATTTGGTACTGTCAGTTTACATTACTTATTTAAATTCATGAGTGAAGAAATAACTATCGATTTGGTAAGATCTACATCGGTGCTAGGTTATTGTTTGTTACCTTTAGTCTTGATAAGTGTCTTTGGAGTATTTTTATCTTTGGATAACCTATTGGGCTTTATCTTAAGTATAATTGCCGTTTTTTGGTGTACCTATTCAGCATCTGGCTTTTTCGTTGTCGTTTTAAAATTGGATAACGTAAGACCATTAATTGCTTATCCGTTATTCATGTTTTATAGTGTGTTTGCCTTAATGGCCATTTTTGTTGAAAAGAATTAAAGGTTCTTTTTCCATAAATCATAGATATAACATCAACTATTTATTGATAACCCAACCTTAAAGAAAAGTCTTTAGCATGAATTAATGTCTTTTTTTGTATACTATTTTACCTAACCTCTAACCTCTTGTCATACATTATATACTATTTAATACAACTCATAATTATGTACATGATAATTTTTACGTGTAAAACGAACAAACGAGACAAAAAAAAAAAAAAACCTGGACTGAAAAAAAAAGGTGAAAGAATTTATTAAGAGATTCTATCAAGTGGCCTGAGAATTATAATTATCAATAAAACTGCTGAATATATAATCTGATGGCTTCATTCCATAAAAATATAAGGCGATGGAATATAATCAAGCAAGTTTCCGCTAGGCTGCTTTCGTCACCTTCTGTAGCTCCAAAACCGTTATATGTCACGACCCCAATTTTTTATGTCAATGCCAGTCCACATTTGGGCCATCTATATTCAATGTTACTATGTGATACTCGAGCAAGATGGGAAAATTTGAATCCAAAGAACAAAGCATTTTTCCTTACCGGTACTGATGAACATGGTTTGAAAATTCAAGAGGTGGCAGCTAAACAAGGTATTGAATGTCAAGAATTAGTAGACAATGTATCACAAAATTTCAAGGCCTTAGCAGAACGTTTAAACATAAAGTATGATAGATTTATTAGAACTACTGATCAGGATCATGTTGAGGCGGTGAAACATTTTTGGAAATTAATGAATTCAAAACAACTAATTTATGAAGGATCACATAGTGGTTGGTATTCAATTAGTGATGAAACATTTTACCCAGAGAATCAAATCGAAACTGTTTTAAACCCTCAAACAGGAAAAGAAATCAAAGTTTCAAAAGAAACTAGAAATGAAGTTTTCTTTCAAGAAGAATCGAATTATTTTTTCAAATTGTCACAATTTCAAGATCAGTTGATAACATTTTTAAAGAATAATCCAAATTTCATCAAGCCTCAAAATAAGTACCATGAATTATTAAAAGAGTTAAAGGAATCAAAGTTGACTGATCTTTCTATATCCAGACCTTCTTCCCGGTTGAAATGGGGGATCGAAGTTCCGGATGATCCATCTCAAAAAATTTACGTATGGTTTGATGCATTAATCAATTATATCACAGCAGCAGGGTTCCCAAAGACATTCAATTACCACAGTGATGAAGGGAATTTTTCTACTCCCAGTGATAATTTATGGCCTGCGACTCATGTCATCGGTAAGGATATTATAAGATTCCATTGTATATATTGGCCAATTTTTTTGATGGCCGGCGGGATCGAATTACCGAAACAAGTCATTGTACATTCACATTGGCTTTCTGATGGGTTCAAGATGAGTAAGAGTTTGGGTAATGTTGTTGATCCAATTTCTACATATGAATATTATGGTCAAGATGCGTTAAGGTTTTTCTTAATGGAAAATTCGAATCTTGAAACGGACTGTAATTATAGTGAGAAATATTTCTTTCATACTCGGGAAAACTTGATTGGTAAATACGCCAACCTTATAACCAGAGCTGGTGGAGCAGCATTCAATATTAAGGAGAGTGTAGAGAAGTATGAACGGAAAGAGTATGAGAATATTGATTTGTTAATTGAAAATGATATTTTGAATAAAGATAAAATCAATGATGCCAAACAAATAATCAAAGTAAAGAATGAATTGATTGAGGAATTGAATAATTTATATGAATCAATGAATCATAAGTTCAAAACATTTGATCAAATGAAAGCCATACAAGATTGGTGGTCTGTTAATGAAAAGGCCAATTTATTATTTCAACTTGGTCAACCATGGATTTATAAAAAAGCAATAGCCGATGAAACCATTACAACGGAAAAAAGAGATATATTATACACTTTACAAAGCTTTTACGTATTCATAGCAGCAGAAACAGGAAGAATAGCATCTATTTTAGTACATCCCACGATGCCTGAACTATCATCTAAATTATTAGATCGTTTGCACGTTGATGTAACCAAACGTAATTCAGACTACTGTAAAGTTGGAGCCGACACCACTTATGGTAGTGGAGCCAACTCCAAAAAGCATAAAGTCCCAATCGAAAGAGTCCCCATCAGAAACACTGAATAGACCCTATAAATATAAATATATACATGTAAATATGTAAATATGTAGTGAATATACTTCCGTACACCGCGCTTTTATTTTATTTCAAACAAAAAGATTACCGAATAAAATAAAAGGCCAATTTTTTTTCAAGAAACCCGATCACAGTTTTCAACCTTACCAAAATGGTTGCAAATTTCCTGATTGTATTCGAACAGGAATTTCTTTGAATTGAAATAAGATTGAATTACCGATATACTTTTATTTTGGCTTGGGAAGTATTCCAAAGAACCAAAAAATCACTACATGAACCATTTGAAAAGATGACATGACTAGATACTACTGATCTTCACATTGAAGATGACTCTTGTTTACTTAAACTTAAGTTGTGACCGTATAATTCAATCGTAGTCAACACATCCATCTTTTTTAAGTCTGCTTTTCAATTAATTCTTTTCTGGTGTTTTTTTTTTTGCCTTTTTCGCTAACAAAATTCAAATTTTTAAGGCAAAACCGCACGCACACGACCACCCCTCCCTTAAAAATTAAAAAAAAAAGAGAGGAAAAAAAGAAAAAAAGAAAAAGAAAAAGAAAAACACAAGAGACCAACTTTGAGATAAAATACAGGGTAAAAACAATAAATACAAGGTTTAGCTGGTTATTTCAAAAATAGTTTCATCAAAAATACATACATCCAATCCACGTTAGCTTACTATAATACTGAGACTACTAACCAGAGGCAGCGACTAGTGTTATTTTTATTTTGTTGTACACATTGGTTATATTTGATTTCTCTCTTTTATTATATTAAGATTGAGAATAGTTGCGTAAAAGACGCTCAAATTGAAAAAGAATCAATCTAACAATTCATTACAAATTTCCAGTATTTTCAAAAATTTCTACTAATTTTAACAGTGCCCCATTTCTTAGTTATATACCAATTGGGTTAGAAAAAAAAAATAATAATATATTTAGCTATCACAACTAACTCATCATTCTTGTTTGTTGATAGCTTTACCAATTTTTTTTAAAGAACATCAATCAAAGTTTCCATCATATTTTCCGTAACATTTTCATATAATACATCCAAATATTTGGAAATGACCAAAAGGACTAGGCTGAATAGACTAGAACAGTTGAACGGTGGTACTCCTGGTGAATTCCCGGATGATGATGATGATATTATAGGACCTCCCAAAAGAAATAGAATTAATGTCTCTTATAATGAAGAATCCAATGAAGATGATTTGGATGATGCTGATGCCACCGAAGATAATAATGAAGATGATGTTGACCCCCAAGATGAAATAAATGTAGAAGACGAAGAAGATGTATTACCCCCATCTTCATCTGAAGATGAGAAAGATGATCCAAATGAAGAAGATTACGTTGATGATGATGATTTTGGATCTGTTTCCAGAAGACGTGGAAGAAAATCAAAAGCAGGTAAAAATAGAAGAACAAGAGGCCTTGATTCAGAGGATGATGATTTTCAAGATGACGGTGAAGAACCAGATGATGATTTCTTAGAAACTCTACAAGAGAGAAAGTTTATTGCTACTGATGATGATGATGATGCCGGTGATGATTTCTCTTATGGAACTCGCCCTCCTAAAAAGGCAAAAGTACGCTCAAGATCTCGATCCGTCGAACCCAGAAGAGGTAGATTGACAAGATCTAGAGCGTCGGTTGAACCTGAAAAACAAAAACAATCCGATGAAGAAGAAGAAGAAGAAGATAGCATTCGAAAAGAAATTGAAGAACTATATGATTCATCTCCAGATCCAAGTCCAATCAAACATAAACTTCGTGAACGAGGCAAAATAGATTATACAATTCCTCCTCCTATTACAAATGAAGGTCAATTGCCTCCTGCACATGCTGCTCCCTTGACTTCTTCATTTTCTAGAGGTAGATCTAGAAAACAAAATGCCACAAAAAATGACTATAGAAAAATCTTATTCCCCACGGCAGGTCCTTTCGGGGGGAGTGATGTATTATCTTTATTTGGTACCAATATACCCCCAGGTGGTATACCTATACCAGGTATGACGGATAGCAACAATTTAACTGCTATAGGTCAAAATGTGAGTGATTCAGACTCTTCCGAAGATGAAATAGCCCCTATAAATGGTCTGGCAACTGTTTCCAAGAAACCTTCCAAATCTACATCAAATCCTGGCCAATTAACTGCCGGTGGTGCTCTTGCGGGTCCCTCCAACAATTTACTCAAAGCGGGTGGCTCTAATGATAAGGATAAAAAGAAAAATAATCTTAGTGACACTGATCCTCTTGGTGTTGATATGAATATTGATTTCTCCGTTGTTGGTGGTTTAGATAACTACATCAATCAATTAAAAGAAATGGTGGCATTACCATTACTATACCCAGAATTATATCAGAATTTTCATATCACTCCTCCAAGGGGTGTGCTTTTCCATGGACCTCCCGGTACTGGTAAAACATTGATGGCAAGAGCTTTGGCTGCCAGTTGTTCAACTTCAACAAGGAAAATTACCTTCTTCATGAGGAAAGGTGCCGATTGTTTAAGTAAATGGGTTGGGGAAGCTGAAAGACAATTAAGATTATTATTCGAGGAAGCAAAAAATCAACAACCTTCGATTATCTTCTTCGATGAAATTGATGGTTTGGCCCCGGTAAGATCCTCTAAACAAGAACAAATTCACGCCAGTATTGTTTCTACATTATTAGCATTAATGGATGGGATGGATAATAGAGGTCAAGTCATTGTTATTGGTGCTACCAACAGACCTGATTCAGTTGATCCAGCGTTAAGAAGACCTGGTAGATTTGATCGTGAATTTTATTTCCCATTACCGGATATAAATTCTAGAAGTGAGATTTTGAAAATTCATACCCGTAAATGGAGTCCTCCTTTACCTTCAGGATTCCTCGAAAAAGTTGCAGGTTTAACTAAGGGTTATGGGGGTGCAGATTTAAGAGCTTTATGTACCGAAGCTGCTTTAAATAGTATTCAAAGAAAGTATCCTCAAATTTATCAATCAAATGATAAATTGAAAGTTGATCCCACAAAGGTCAAAGTTAACGCTAAAGATTTTATGTTAGCAATTGATAAAATTATTCCTTCGAGTGCTAGATCTACTTCCTCCAGCTCTGCTCCATTACCTGATCATTTGAAACCTTTACTAGAAGAAACTCTCGACGAAGCTACTGATAAATTGACGGATTTATTGCCAAATTCGATATCAATCGGTAAGAAGAAGAAGATTACTGCTCTAGAAGAAGCATTATACTTAGACCCAACTTCCAAAGATTCTGATGGTGGATTCTCCAAGCAAGAATTATTAAAAAATTTGGAGAATGCAAGAATTTGTAAACCTCACTTATTAATTTGCGGTGATCAAGGATTTGGCCAACAATACCTTAGTGCTGCTATTTTGAACTATTTAGAAGGTTTCCAAGTTCAATCACTAGACTTGGGTAATGTATTTGGTGATTCAACTCGTACCCCGGAACTGTGCATCGTTCAGACTTTTATTGAAGCAAAAAGACATCAACCATCTATTATTTTTATCCCTAATATCGATATTTGGTTTCAGGTCATGCCATACTCAGCTAAAGCTACTCTCACCGGTCTTTTGAGAAATCTTAAAAGTAACGAAAAGGTTTTACTCTTGGGTGTATCTGAAACAAACATGGAGGACTTAGATAATGATATAAAATTGATGTTTGGTTTCAACAATGAATCTAATAATGTTAAATTATCTCCACCTCATAAAAAAGCAAGAGTACAATACTTTAAAGCATTGGAAAACACATTGAGAATGAAGCCTTTCGAGTTCATCAATGACTTGGAGAATAGGCCCAAAAGAAAATTGAAGAAGCTCGATGTCCTTCCTGTCGAGACCCCTAATGACGAGGTCCAAGTCAAAAAACAATTAAAGGAACAGGAGTACAACGATACGAAGTTGAAAAACATTTTGAAAATCAAGTTAGCTGGTTTGATGGATTTATTTAAAAATCGTTATAAGCGCTTTAGAAAACCAATCATTGATGAAAATTTGTTGTATCATTTGTTCGAGCCATCAGTTTTGGAAAATCCTTTGAATCAGTACGAAGTTCTTTATATCAAATCTGATGATATCAAGCACAAAAACATGGTTCAAGAACTTAGCACTGGTAAATACTACCACAACATGGATTTAGATGTGATAGAAGAAAGATTATGGAATGGGTATTATTCAGAAGCCAAACAATTCCTTAAAGATATAAAACTTATTGTTAAGGATGCAATTACCTCAGGTGACAGAGAAAGAATTTTGAAGGCAAACGAAATGTTAACTAACACACAATTTGGTATTGATGATTTCAATAATCCTGAATTTGCCAAAGCTTGCAGAGAATTAAGAGAAAGAGAAATACTCAAGCAAGAAAAGATATTAGCAGAGCACCATAGGTTACAGAAAGAATTCGCCAAAAGACAAGCAGAGAACTTGACCACTTTAGACTTCACTGGTGTGCCTACTAATCTCCCACTTGTTCCTACCACAATCACTAGAGATTCCACGGTTGAGCTTGAAGCCAATCGCGGCCAAGAGCCGGTTATAAGTAATGGGGCAATTGTTGTTCAATCAGACACATCACTGAATGAAGCAGCTCTGACATCGAACCCTACAGCTCCAATTAATATGGATGAAGATACATCGAAGTCAATTCAAGCTGACTCCCATTTACAACCAGAGCAACTCAAGACTGAGCCTGTAAATGGGTTTGGTACTTCTTTGAAAAGTAAGGATGATGAGCGTGCTATCAATGATGCTGATGAGACGACACATTCTGTTCTTGGAACAGCAGTCAATGGAGATCTGACTATTGAACATACCAGAAATGGAGTAGAGCCCGAACCTGCCAGTAATGGAGACGCAAACCTTGAACAACCATCAGAATCAGAGTCTGAAGCTGAAGAGGACATACAGCATGACCTTTCGAGAGAGCTAGTTCTTGGGGATCGCGTTGAAGAGTTCTTCCAGGAAGTCATTCCCGACCTCACTGAAAGCTATAACATTGAAAAGCTCGAAATTGCTATGGCTAAGTTTATGGATATCATCTGGTCTGATAGAAGTAAATGGGACAAGTCGGAGACTGTTCAAAAACTTTTCGATACTGCAACTGGACTCAAAACATCCTTCAATTAACAAAATCTTTGCCAGTTTCATATAAATATTGTACTCTAGTTATATAATTAATAGAAAACTTCTAAGCCTACAAGTTTTGAAAACATGCTTTCGAAAGGAAACTTTTGTATTACCATATATATAAAGAAAACTTGATAATAATGAAATAAGTAAGAAATGATATCTATACCGCGAAAAAGAACTAAAAATACATTACTGGAAATATAGTACAGGAGTCAATTATTATGACTTTTGATTGAATGACTTAATCTTCAGCACTACCATCTCTTGGTCTGTAGCTGATGTTTTGTTCAGTCAAGTCGCTTATAATATGCGGAGGCAATTTACCGTTGATCTTAATGGCATATAAACCAGCAACAAATGAATCTATTCTCAACCATCTGGCAACCCATGATTGTTTATTGTCATCACCTAATGCAAGTAACCCCTCGAATGATGGGGAGGTGCAGTCTTGAACTTGGTTATCATCATTATCTTGGAAATGCAAAACACTTTCACAGTTTGGGCATCCTTGGTCAACAAAGTGTCTAAACGGTTGGATTATACCACAAAGCATACACGCTCTTTCAGTTTTCGTGGACATTATTATAAGGCTGGATTGATAGTGATGGCGCTTGACAAGCTGAGTCTCGTTTCCAGAAGTTTTCAATTAACTTCAGTGTTCAAGAAAAACTATGAGAAATATCATTAAAAAAAAAAAAAAAAAATACTTGTGTGCACTTACCAGCTCTTGATGATTTTTCATTCCTTCCAAAGCAGTATAACCAGATACTCAGATCGTAAAATATGATAATTAAGACCACCTAGAACACATTCAAATCAAGATATATAGCGAGGATGATAGCATCTCACGGCATACGTTTTTCTGGAGCTGGAATACGGAATGTGACCCATAGAATTCAAAGGCGGAATATGTCGTTTGAACCCTCGATGATTGTCACATCTATGACTGAAGGGCTTCAACTAGTCCATGGGTATACAGGAATCCCATGGTGGGCACTTATACCACTAACCACTTTCACATTACGTTCAGTATGGACTCTTCCACTTGCTGTAATGCAAAGGATGAAAGTTCGAAAACAAAATGAATTAATGCCAATTGTCGCTGCTACGAATCCAGTTGCCAAATTGAACCTTGCAAAGAAAGCTCAAGCAGCCAAACTTCAGGCCGAGAAGAGTTCAAAGTCACTAAAAGACTCTAAAGTAGCTTCCTCTACTGATATTGCATCCGTTCAATCACCTTTAGCCAACATGAAATACGAACAGATTCTCTTGTTAGCAGCCAAGGAGACAAATAAAAGAAGAAAAGCTCTATTCAAACTACACAATGTTCAAAGCTGGAAGCTTTTCATATTACCAGCTTTTCAGTTCCCGTTATGGATTTGCATGTCACTTACTATGAGAGACTTAAGTGGTTGGATATCCTGGGACACTATGTCAAAAAAACCTCTAGACCCCGCTTTATACACGGAAGGTATTGCGTGGTTCACTGATTTGACCACTTATGATAACTTACATGTATTCCCAATAGCTTTGGGAATTATTGCATTATGTAATGCTGAATGGATGATGAGAACTCATCAACTTCTAAGATCCCAAACAAAAAGAAGATCGTTAAGACCAACTCTAGCTGATGCTGTAGGAAATATTTCGAAAATGTCAGTGGCCATTTTAATGGCTATATCTATGCATGCACCAGTGGCTCTTGTATTATATTGGGCCAGCTCCCAGGCCTTTTCATTGACTCAAAATGTTATACTTGAGACAATGCTTCCAGTCAGGTATATACCGAATAGCTTAATTGACTACAAAACGCTGAAGCTGTTTGATGCCAAAAGTGTCGTTAAAGAAAGACTTGAATAAACATATCTGTAAATAGTACATAAATATTTGTTAAACATACTAGAATCTAAGTCTATTTGACTTTCAGTAGACGTAGGATGGAAGTAATCGTAAAATTAACTCGTGCACAAGTTGCCATATATACGCTGCTATAAACCTATGTAAAACCCAATCACAAATCAATGTAGTCTTGCTCGTAGTTGATGAGCATAAAGTTTTCGTCCTCAAGCTCAACGCTCAAAGTATTGATATTCTTATTAACTCCATTGATGATAGTTTCGATACCGGAAGATTCATTGAAGCCTAAAGATGATAATATCTTCTTGTTAATTTCAATTCCCAACCTATTTACATACTTTGAGTAATTGTCTAAAATGTACATAACGCTGGGGTGATTTTGTAATGATTTAGAATCACTAATCAACAATGCTTTTGAAACTTCATAAACTCGTTTCACTCTTGGCTTGTCCCTAATGTATTCCCTGACTAGCTCTTTACTCCACTTGATGGCATTTTCGTATGCCTCGATCTCAACATCACCATTCTTATATTCAAAGTCAAATTCATAATTGTGAGAATTCAATTTTATGTCCAAATGCTTTTTTAAAAGATACACCAACTTCAAGTAGCCAATTTCGAAATCAAGGTGACGTAACGCGTTAATATCTAGTGTACTAGAATGATTAGTATTCAAAAGTTTACTGAGGTCCTCAAATTGATTGTTGTGGAGAAGTTTTTTCACTAATTGCCTATCATAAGAGTGAGAGCTGTGTCTATGGTCATTTTCAAGTCCAATATCCTCATTAGAAGGTTCTATCCTGTCAATCTCATTCCGCAAAGTTTTGAGGTCCCTATCAAATGCTTTAGATGTATCGGCAAAACCTTCATGGTCCAAATACCCTCTAATGAATTCATTGATTATGCTTGGGTCATCATGCATATGAGATAATAATTCATGGATGGTACTTGGGAATCCTTCTTTGATTGGCATTGTAGATGGTGGTTTTAATTTCTGAACTTTATCGAGTTCTGATAAATATAACTGTTTTTGCTTTTGAGCCTTATATTCTTTAACGTAATTGTTGATATTAAATTTAAATTCTTTTGTACCGAAATTGGCAGTTATTTCAGCTTTGGAAGACTTAGATTGTGCTCTCATTTCCTTGGTACCCAACAATTCAAAACCTATGATTGGATAGACAGAATTATCGTCATCATTGTCAAATAAACCATCCTTGGTGGAAAGTCTTGATTTCAAACTGTCAAATGGTATGACTTTAACAAGAATACCATTCAAAGTTATGAAAATCGATTTATCGATGAAATTGATCCCGCAACCAACGATATCTGAGCTGTAGAAATGCTTATGCTTTCCACCTGAAATATTAGTGTCTAATAGAATATCAAGATTGATGCTTCCATTACTAAGCTCGTCAGGTTGTGGTCTTCCCAATTGCGATAGTCTCCGATTCAAGTTCATAGCTGCCGACCTTTGACGAGCTTCAGCTTCTCTGATGGAATTTTGGAAATTCAGACTCTCAAAATTGATCACATAACTTCCTTTCATAATTCCTGCTTTTAGTGACAAATAATGTTGGATTTCATCGCTAAGCTCAACATATGCATCATTAGCTCTATAATAATAAATGTCGCTTTTTATGGCTTCCAAATCAACTGGAACTCCTCCCACTTTAGCAGTTCCCGATGATGCACCTGGTGGATCCAAATTGATCTTACGATTGATAAATCCCATTGAAAAATGAAGAGAGTTCCCTGTTGATAAAGATGAATCACTCATGTTTATTATAGGTAAACCATCTGAAAATGACGGAGCTTCCTGTTTAATTGCCAATTCATAGTAGAATACACCTACTAAAGGGCGCACTGGTTTATCTGTAACAAAATTATACCATTTATATGGAATATCAGGGGGATCTGATAAGAGGGGACACGATATCTTGATATTGGGTGACCCTTCACTATTACTGATTTCGAAATTATAATTTCTCTGTAGTTGAGCAAAGCTCTCGACTGTCATCAAGGGAGCCCAAGACACTGGCAAGCCATAGTCAAAGAAAGATCCATCATCAAACTTAATTAATCTTCTAGGAATATTATAACTACGGGCTTCAGTTCTTCTGGTAGATAACAATAAATCTTTCAAATACTTATCTAGTTCAGATGCATAGTTTTCAGTTACATGAGCTAAATCTTCATTGAAAAAAACTTCCCCAACTTTTTCGGATAGTCTTGACGGAAGTGGTTTTGGGTCATCCTTATGAGAATGTGATCCATTGTGATCCTTATCTGTAAGAATTCGATCTCTGAACATTTGCCATAAAGCATAAAGTCTAGCATTGGATATATCATTATTCTGCATGGGGTTGTTACCCAAGATCCCAAGTATACTGAATTTGTAAAGGAGTTTTTGTTTCAAAATTCGATCAATACTTTTATCCATTGTGATTTGGTTTTCGGGGACTATGTGTCTCTCATGAGGATTAACATATTTAGGAGAGCTATGGGAAAGCACGTTTGAGTTAGCAAGCTCTTCGTCCTTGGCTAAAAGTTGCTGCTTGAGACTAAGCCCATAGCTTGAATTGAGTAAGTAAGGTGGGATAACATATATGATATCAGAATTTGTATTCATTTTCACTTGATGCTATCAATTGATGTACAGTAAACCTGTAATTTAGAAAGGTGTGGTAATGATCAGGTTTAAAATCAATGTTCTCCGTATTTCGTTTTTCGTGGATGGCGCTCTCTGGCGCTCTATCCTTTATCGGTTGTAGTCTTTTAAGAAAAAAAAACAAAAAAATTGGAATGGTGTATGGGTGACAAAATTCTAGAATAATTGAAAAAGCTGAAGACTATAAGTGATGAGATCGAGAAATCACCTTCAGGTTCATTTAGTAGATAACATGACTGATCGTATAGTTGCGGAGGCTCAGAAGCATTTGGAGAATGTTCCATTGACTGTCATATCACAAGGAGCTGAAGCTCTAGTTTTTAAAACCGATGTACACCCATATCTGACCAATCCATCTCTAGCCAACAAAGAATCATTTATAATAAAGTATAGGCCTCCAAAGCCATATAGACATCCCAAGATTGATGCTTCAATCACAAAGAGCAGAACTGTTGGTGAGGTTAAATTTATGACAAAGCTTCAAAAGATTGGCGTGGAGTCACCATCGGTGATTCTGGTTGATTACAATAATGGGATTATCTGGATGGAATATTTAGGTTCGGAGCTACCCAATGGAGATGTGAGCTCATTTAAAAACCAGTTATGGTATTTGGAAAGAAATAAGAAACCAGAAGACTGTGTTGACGATAATGTTAAACAACTATGTCAAAATGTTGGTAAACTAATTGGAGAATTGCATTTAAATGATATGATTCATGGAGATTTAACATCATCTAATATTTTATTGCAAGACGGAAGACCTGCCCTTATTGATTTTGGCTTGTCGTCGTATTCAGGTATGCCTGAGGATAAAGCAGTTGACTTATACGTTTTGGAAAGAGCCATTGACAGTACCCATTCTGTATATGCGAAACAATATAATGGATGGATGTTAGAAGGATATGAACAAATACATATGTCCAAACAATATGGAAAACAAGGAGTTAAAAAGTTTGTTGAAGTAAGCCGTAAATTGGATGATGTTAGGTTAAGAGGAAGAAAGAGAAGTATGTTGGGCTGAATAATTTCACTACAAATTTTATTCAAATAGAATTGTTTTCTTTTAATATTTATAAAAGTACATAATATATACAAGGAACCGAAGCCTCTAATTTTATCTTTATAATGCCTCTTCTGTTTTATCGACAATCCCATTTGCGTTTGAGTGAATAGGCTCCCGGGTGTTTTTACGTCTTGGCCATAAAGAAGGTAATTTAACAACCTGAAATCTTGGTTCGATACAACGTTCAATAAACCAACTACGTAATTTATTTTCGACTAATGATGAAATTTTGGGAACATCTTGTAATTTAGCTCTTGATCCAATCAAAGATTTTACCGTAAATTCTAATCTATAATCAGGTGAAAATGAAAACATTAAAGCAGTACCTGTACCGCTATTTGAAGTTGAATCATTATTATCTGTTTTAGTAGATTCAGTATTTTGATTACTGCTACCTCGAGATAAATCAGTGAATTCAGGGTCGTTAGTATTGATTAAAGAAACAGTTAAGCAACCAGAGAACCTAACTATAGAAACCGATAATTGAACTGGTAAAACAGCTGTTAAGGGACGAGGATGGTTTAGCAATAACTTAGTATCAATACCTAAAGTTAAAGTATCAGATAAATCGACATCAATTCTAGCTTCTAATCTTCCGGAACCATCTTTACTATGTCTTATACGACAATTTGAAAAAATTGGGAAGTCATCACCAATATCAATTTCAGTAATTTTAAGTTTATCGAGATAATCAGGTAAATCCAGTTTTGATAAGAATTCATTTAATGAGTGATAGATATTATCTGATGATAATGCTTCACTTCTTAATTGAGAAATGGTTTGAGCGATTAAAACATTAAACCAATCAAGTGATTCAGAGGAATGATTATCGACATCATAGTAAGTTTTCTCTAAAATACTAGCCAATTTAGATTTTGTTGCTTGGGCATGCTCATCCCCATCATCAGTTGAATTATTATTCAAGCCATCAATCAAGTCAAGATCTTTATCATCTTTATCTAGCTTTTTTGAATGCTTATCCCTTTTAACAATGACTCCCGAAGCATCTTTACTTGATGAAGATGCTGAAATTGCAGTTGATTCAGCAAAAACAAAAAATTTTATGAATATTCCAATTACAAATATAACACTCAATTGACCAAGTATAAGACCTTGGGTGAAGCTCCAAGTTGAATTCAGTGAGGCAATAGCATTTGCAGTAATATCTCCAGAAGGTGAATGACCACTAAAAGAATGTTCCCGAAGAAACGAATCTTTCTGTTGCAAAAGTTCTTGTTGTTGAAGTTTTAATTGTTGTTGGAGATGCTCATAGACTTGATCTATTATAATATTTTTCTCGTAGTCGATATCGGTGTTATATGGAGAAGGTGTTGAGTCAACTATATCATTATTAGACATTTCTAAGCCAATTTCTAACTTCAGTTGATACTGCTGATGTTTCGTACTGATAATGCTGGTATTGAAGTTTGGTTATTTGCCATTATTTAGTTTTTTATTTGTTTTTTTTTTTTTTTTTTTTAGTGGAGAGGGTACGTTACGCGCAGTAATAAAAAAAAAAGACTGAAAAAGATTAAAAGTGTTTATTTAGACCTAATGCTAATTTAGTGAAAGATTAAAATAAAGGATAAATAGAAGAAAAGAAAGGTGTATACACAATATATACATATATACGTATATGTTATTGAATGCTAAAAGAATGATGGTATTGCTATCAATTCTTCTTAGCTTTTTGACTTACTGGTTTTTTGATTTTTCTTGGAGTATTGCCAGATTTAGATTTATTTGGAGATTTAGTTACCAGTTTTTTAACTGGGGTTGAAGTTGTTGAAGAAGAAGATTTTTTTGAATCTTCAGTAGAAGCACCATCCAATCTATCTGGTTTATTTGAAGGTCTTGATAATCTTTTACTTATAGGTAAATCACTATCATTTGAATCTTCATCATGAGAATCATCAATTTTAATCCAATCTTTAACGTTGGCAAAAATAGATTTTGGAGGACGATTTAATTCAGTATTTCTATTACCAATATATTTTGAAGCAAATTCTGTTAAGGGACTTGTAGCTCTTGAACTTTGATCATCAAAATCACTATTAAGAGAAGATGATGAACCACCTCTTTTATGATCTAATTGTAGAGAATTATTATCAAAAGATTTTCTACCTCTAATATATTCACGAACTTCAAAATATAAATCTTTTGAAACATTATTAATACTAGTTTTATTTTTCATCCAAGCGGATCTAAAATCATTAATATGTTTTTTAAATTCCAATTCATTTTTTTTTAACCAACTAACATTTAATTCTTTTCTTGTTGCACCACGAGCAAAATTTCTCATTAAATATTTATCATAATCTCTAATAATTTTAGTAATAATATCAGAAGTAGAAATACCTTCTGTTCTTTGAGTAGTTAAAAACATACCTCGTTCTTTAATTTCTTTATAAATATCATCTGAATCAGTAGAAGCATAAGGTAAATCATCATGAGCAACATAATCAATATTATGTTGTAATAAAAATTCTGCTGTAACACACCAAGGAGCATTTGGAATAACTTCATCAACCCATTTACAATGTAATAAAGTTTCACCTCTTTGTTTATCAGTAAGAACGGTTAAACCTTTTCTTTTATGAGTTTCAATATCATTTGGTATACCACAAACCAATTGAACATTTTCAAATGATTTTTTGGCTTGTTCCAATTGTTTCATATGACCAAGATGAAATAAATCAAATACTCCATCAGCATAAATTCTAATTGGTCTATCATTAGGAGGAATATTAAATTTAAAACCTCTTGGTCTAAATTTTCTTAAATCTTCTGGTAATTCTTCATCTAATTTACGTTCTTGTTCTTCAAATTCTTCTTCTTCTTTAGTTTTAATTTTTCTACGTTTATTTGTTGCTGTTGAACTTGGTTCAATTTTTAAACCTTCTGAATCCAGACTATCATGTTCTAATTGTTCTTGATCTTCATGATCATCATGTTCTTCTTGTTCATCTGAACTTAAAGGAGTTGGGGTTGAATTGGTTGATTGAATATCATCATGATTTCTTTTTCTATTTTTACGAAATACTGACATTAATTTTGGACCAAAAGAATCAACCGATAATGTTCTTGATAATGGAGATCCCGATTTATCAGGAATATCTTCTGTACTCTTGGACATTCTATAAGTGTTGTGCTATTTTATTTTTGTTTTTTCTTTTTCGTTTTCTTTTTTGTCTTTGATCTTTCTTATTTTTATGGTATGCAATGATATAAAGGAATGATCCAATGATCTATGCTGAGTATACTTCAGTATACTAAATTGGAATTAAATTGGAATTGACTAGTATAGAAAGAAAAAGAGTCGAAAGCAATGGTTCAAATCATGTGAGTGTGGTATTTTCCTCTCTCACTGTTTTTCCCCTTTAACCAACAAATCAGTTAAATTTTTGTCTTTGCTCTTCTTTGTGTACCTACATTGTTTTTTTTTTTTTTTTTTGTCTTTTTTAACTTTGAAATTTTACTACTTGTTAAAGATGTATTCACCAATAAGATTATAACACTCTATTCCAATTGGTTGTACTAGAATATCTGTATTAAATTGAAATCAAATGACAAAAAGGGGGCTTTAATATACAGTTTCACATCTATATAAAATTATATTAAATTTAATATGTAACCATATCAAAAAGACATATTAATTATAGGTTATTTCAATTGTATTGGCTGCTGTCAAAATGTTATTGTTGTGTAAATCAGCATGTGAAAAATGGGCTGGTGTATGGATGTTGTATGATGTATGGATGTTTATGTTAATTGCTTCTTGATAAGATGGAATTTTTTCTAAAATGAAAAACCCCATCAACGGCTTCTTCTTGTTCATAAACCAGTTATATCAAGAATATATTCAACCAGTTATGTCAAGAATATATTCATTTTCAGATCTTAAATTTCTTAAACCAACTACTCTACGTACCTGGTTTCAACAAGGATGTCTGCCTTCTAATAATAATAATGGTAAATTTGCTATAATAGATGTACGAGATTCAGATTATGTTGGAGGACATATTAAGGGAAGTTATCATTATCCTAGTGGTAATTTTTATGAAACTTTACCTGAATTACAACAAAGTTTATATGATAATCAAATCCATGATGTTATATTCCATTGTATGTTATCACAAGCCAGAGGTCCAAAATCTTCACTTCATTTTTTAAGATCCCTAAATGATTTAAAAGATGATAAAAAAATCAATTTTTTCAAAAATATTAATGTTTGGGTATTACAAGGTGGTTTTACTAAATGGCAAGAAAAGTATGGTGAAGATAGTGATGTCACTGAAGGTTATGATAAGGATATATGGAAATTTGGTGGGGTTGACTTTTAATATAGATCTATAATAAATACATAATACATAATACCATACATTATGTGTGTAGTGAAAAATCGCACAAAAAGTTTGATCTATTTGCTATCAAAGTAACATCTACAAATTAACCTCTACAAATTAACCGTTAAAACCATTACAATAATGATTTATGTCTATTATTAGATACACTGATCTTCTGGAGTATGTTGAAGAGACGATTAGGTCAGTCGTTGTCATGATATTACTGGCTACTTACCCGATTTGATCTTGCTCTTATTTTTCTTTTTCTTTTTCTTTTTTCTCATTCTTTTTGCGTTTGGTATTAATTCATTAAAGTAGGCACCTACAATTCATGAGCCTTGGTAAAATAAAATTGTAAAATAGAAAGAGGAATGTATAGGCTTGGGTATGTTGATTCTCTTGCCTCGAGGAATAGGTCTAAGCATTTACACGAATATGATTATTAACCAGTATAACATAAAGGGTTAATTTTTCATTTCTTATATGAAATTGAAAATTTGAATTTCATGGGGTACCCACTTAAACTACTAGAATTAAACTACTAGAATTAAAGTACTAGAATTAAAGTACTAGTACTAGATTTATACGCGATTGTAGAAGTTATCCTTGCATCTTGAATCGTCCTTAAGGTTGTTCAATGCATAAGTATCTTTATAAGAAAAAGAAAAATATTTCATCAATTCACGAAATTCCTCGAGGTACTACGCGAATGGCTCACGTATATCTATATCTCTCACAGCCTGGTTCCAGGTATTTTCTCATGACTTTTGTTACCATTACTGTTTATTATGAACATTGATACCCCTTTTTTTCTTATTCCTTTTTCTTGCGTTTCTCTTAACGTTCTTGTCTTAACTACCTTTCGTATGTAATTAAGCTTCTCTATCTGGTTCTCGACTCAATTGGTACTTTGAGCCAGTAGCTTTTTTTTACTCTTTTTTTACTCTTTTTTTACTTTTTGCAAAAAGAACGCGAATGTTTTTTTTTTGTTTTTTTTTTTTTTATTGGATTCGTTAGACGGGTTTGATACTTTCAATTTGTGTTGAAATTGCAAAAAGCTCATATTCAATAAAACAGATAGAGTTAGTCAAGCCAGGTAGCTAGTCGTAAGTATGGTAATACTAACTCAAAGTTCAATTTTTACTTGCGTAACTCGGCATTTCAATCAGTCTAACAATAACCGTCTAAATATAACTCTTAAATGATTTGCATCATGTTCCTTTATTTATGTTTACTTTTCACACGTACATTACAATAAGCAAAGAAAGAAAAAAAGAAAAAAGAAAAGAAGTTATGAAAGGACCAATGGCTCAGGTCCTCCTACTCCATCATAACCAATATGCCCATAACCTTTTTAAAGGGAAAAGTTATTTAAATCCTTCAATTCCTATTTGTTTTTTGTTTTTTGTCTTTTGTCTTTTATCTTTTGTCTTTTTTTTTTTCACTTATTTCTGTGGTTCGTAATCCTTTTTCCTCTTATTATACCTTCTTTCGCTTTTGCCATTCCTAAATACCCAACCATATAATATATTCATCAATATGGTTTCTTTTACCAATATAGCATGTCTTCTTTCAATATTAGGATCAAGTTTGGCTACTACTGCTTCTGTTTGTAATCCAATCAGTTCTTCAAGTTGTAATCCTGATCCTGCTTTAGCAACCGATATTACTGAATATTTTACTTCAAATTCTTCAAATTTTGTTACTACTTCTACTCCAACGGGGGTTGATTTATCTGATGATGGTTTAAAACTTACTTTGGCTAAAAGATTCGATAATCCTTCTTTAAAATCAAATTTTTATATCATGTATGGACGTGTTGAAGTTCATTTAAAAGCTGCTAAAGGTACTGGTATTGTTTCTTCTTTTTATTTACAATCGGATGATCTTGATGAAATTGATATCGAATGGTTAGGTGGTGATGATACTCAATTCCAATCAAATTATTTCTCAAAAGGTGATACCACTACTTATGATAGAGGTGGATTCCATGATGTTTCAAGTGCTCCTCAAGATGATTATCATAATTATACCCTTAATTGGACTGAAGATGAAATCGTTTGGTATTATGATGGTAATGCCGTAAGAACTTTAAGCTCCGATAATAGTGAAGGTTATCCTCAAACTCCTTCTTATATCATGATTGGTATTTGGGCTGGTGGTGATAGTTCAAATGCCGCCGGTACTATTGAATGGGCTGGTGGATCTACCGATTATGATGATGCTCCATTCTCAATGTACGTCAATAAATTAATCATCAGTGATTACTCAACTGGTTCTGAATATTCTTATGGTGATCAATCGGGTGATGCTTCTTCCATTAAAGCTAAAAATGGGAAAGTAAACGGTAGAGAATCAAAAGCTGATATTACCGCCTCTGATAAAACTACTGAATACGATGGAGATAGTGATGATTCAAGCTCTTCTTCTTCATCTTCTTCTTCTTCGTCGTCTTCATCTTCTTCAAAATCTTCTTCCTCATCTTCTTCCTCATCTTCAGAATCATCTTCAAAATCTTCCAGCCAACCTTCATCTTCATCAAAGGCTGAATCTTCATCCAACTCTAAATCTTCTTCCGAATCTGAGTCATCTAGCAAGGCTGACTCTTCATCTACCGATTCTTCATCTTCTGATTCTTCATCTACTGATTCTTCAGACAACTCTTCATCATCAGGTTCCTCAGGTTCCTCAGGTTCCTCAGGTTCCTCGGTCTCTTCTGACTCTTCGTCATCTGGCTCTTCCTCATCTGGATCTTCCTCATCTGATACTTCATCCTCTTCAGCTTCAGCTGGTTCAACCACCGTTCAATCGTCTGATAATGCCTCTTCATCAACCTATCAAACTAGCATCTTGATGGTCCTTGCTTCATCCTTCCTCGCTTTGATTATTTAATTTTAAATACTTATATATATATACTTGGTTTCCCAAAATTTAATAAATAATTTACGTATTCACATACAACAATGATAATGTAGACTAAAACACATGATCAAAGCATACACATACGAATTTGTCGGATAATTGTAGTAAATTTATTCTAATAAAACAAATGAAAGAATTTATAAATTGAAAAAGAATAAAAAAAAATTATGTAACTTTTTAAATGCTAGATTAAAAATAGAGAAAAAAAAAAGGCTTGAACACAGTACAAGAGGTTAAATATATATAAAACCCATGATTGGAAACAAAGAAAATCCACTCAAATTAAACTTGGACCATTATAAGCACTGTTGGTATATAATGGTTGTTGGACTGGGGCCTGTTGTTGGTTTTGTTGTGGAAATTGTTGTTGTGGAAATTGTTGCGTTGATGGTTGTTGATATCCAGTAGGCTGTTGCTGGAATTGTTGTTGAGGAAATTGCTGTGTAGGTTGTTGCTGGAATTGCTGGAACGGCTGAGTAGGTTGTTGCTGGAATTGTTGAGGTTGTTGAAACCCAGTAGCTTGCTGTTGTAAGCCTGCTTTTGCTTGATTGATATACATATTTCTTTGTTGTTCTTCTTGGGTTTGTGGAAACACTGGTACAGTTTGGAGATTTTCTAATCCACCAGCAGTTGGTTGAGGTTTCAATGGTTGTTGTTGTTTGTTTTGAGCATTATTGAAAAGATTGGTTGTGGTCTGTGAGACCTTAAATGGGTTGCTACCAGTGGTAGTTGGATTGATTGGTTGAGAACTATTGCTATTTGAAGGTTGAGGGCGTTCATTCTCAAATGTTAATGCAGTTGTATTACCATTTGCAAACCTTGTATTGGCAAAAGGATTGGTATTATTTGGAGCAACTTGGTTTCCAGTAAGTGAAGAAGTCAAACTCGAAAATGGATTTGTGTTCGAGCGTTGTAATCCTCCAGCACTAACATTATGTGGAGCTGTGACTTGAGGTTGTACTGGCTGTTGTTGAATCACGGCTTGAGGCTGACTATGTTGTTGTTGAAGTGGTTGAGTAAATTGTTGTTGAATTTGTTGAGGGAATTGTTGTGTGGGTTGAGACAATTGATTGAAAACCTGAGTGTTATTACCTAATTGTTGTGGTTGATTTTGAGTAAGTTGAGGTTGCAAGAAAGGGTTATTACCAGTAGCTTGAGTTTGGATCGGATTATTAGATTGAGGTCCATAACCACCAAAGCCAGCTCCAGTGTATGTTGGGTTAATTTGTGGTAGCTGTTGTTGCTGTTGTTGTTGAACTTGAGGTTGTTGAACTTGTTGTTGAACTGGTTGAGTAAAAACCTGACCTTGAGGAATTGCTCCCAATTGGCCACCATTAGGACTCACGAATGCATTACCTTGGAACTGACCAATATTAGCAGCCCAAGGATTGAAAGTAGATTGTTGAACAATAAGTGATTCGGGTCTTTGATTATTGGAGATTTGATTTTGGGTTGGAGGTTGTAAATTACCAACAGGACTGGGGGATTTACCGATACTTTTATTTTTTTGTTGATTTGAAGTAGCTAACCTATCATTTGAATCACTTCTTTTTTCGACTAGATATTGTTTTCTATTAACTTCGAAATTTGGATCATCTAAATATTCTTCCAAAGACGAAGTCAATGCAGTTGGTGCATGTTTGATAGTTGGGACATGAAGTTTGGTAGCATATTCTAAATGTTTTGCAACTCTTAAATAATCAATAACATATTTAGTTTGATCAACGAATTTTTTATAAATCTTTAAAGCTCTTTCAGCATCATATTTTGACATTTCAAAATAATGTTCCAATAAATTTATAACCCCTTCATTTAATTCTTGAAATAATGCTAATAAATCATTAACCAATAATCTAAAAGCAGTCAAGGTAATATCATTATTAACTTCATTTTCAGTGAAATTATTTTTCAATAAACCATCGATTTGTTTTTGAACACTTTCAGATTCTCTCAATAAACCTTTTTCAACTGATAATGAACGTAGTCTACCACCAGTTTGACTAGTACTATTATTTGAACGTTCATCTCTAACATAATCAATTCCAGTTTCTGAAAATTGTTTAACACGAATCTGTAAGTATTTAGCATATTTCATGATAAACCGAACATCAGAATTAAAATTGTGATTTTTAGAAATATTAGATTCGGATAAATTTAACATACTAGGAGCTTTATGAGATAAAAAGTCTAATGCAACATCACGATCACCTTCTCTTATCAATATATGAATGACAATTAAAGACTTATAAACGACTGACCAAGCACTATCTTGAAGTCTTGATTGTAAAGCTCTCATGACAGTATGAAAATTTTCTGCTGCAACAGAATGATCCATTGAAGTAGACATTAAAATGGGTTCGATATATTTTGGTTTTGGAGCCGCCACTTTAACTTTAGTGGCCCCTTTAACAATCTTTTCGTATGTTGTCATTTTAATTCAGAGTCAATTTAGATTATTTGTTTTCTTTGTTCAAGTAGAGACTTAAAAGTAAGAACAGAGGTTTATGTGAATATATCAATGTTATGATTGATTTGGTGACGTGGAGAGTTTTTCTAAATTAGGCTCGGGTTCAATGGATTGAGATACGATTTCTCAATTGGAAGAAATGAGCAGGATAGATTGATACAGCTGAACTAACAATTGATATGGAGTATTACTCGAGATGCTTGAATGTAGATGAATGAACTGATACCAAAAAATCGATGAGGTGGTGCTTGATTGATTTCCCTAATTCTCCAAAGGTGTATTTTTTTTTTTTTTTTTTTCCTGGGAATCTGACTTTCTGTTTAATTTGTAAATTCTTGAACCTTGAATTTTCTGTGTTTTTTTTTTTTTAGTTTTTTAAAAGTATTTTTGATTTTGAGCGGTGAGGAATCTCAGTTAAAATTAACGGCGGTTAAAAAAAAAAAAAAAAAAAGGGAGCTAAAAGGGGAACGAGGTTATCAAAACAAAAACAATCATTCAATTCGTAAACAGTAAGTGAGGAATTGACGACCAATAAGTCGTAATGATAGTCGAGAATACTTGAAAGGGTTTTCTTATCACGTATTCGCCAGACTCATCCAAAAAAGAATGCATTTACAAAGAATGAGAGAGAAAAAAAAAACATATTCATGTCTTGTTCGTATTATGGATGTGACGGAGAAAGAGTTGAAAAGCTATTTACAGAGAGTTTACAGACAAGTTGAAATTTGGAGAAAAGGTAACAGGAGAAGAGAATTATCGTGAATACCCCTATGAGCATGTGGGTGTAATATAGGGTGATGGATGAAGTATAGAGTGAACTGTATAGTGAACTATACAGTGATGGATGTAATAAGTATAGGGAAATGGTTCATGACGGTAATTAAATTTAGTATTTTCAAGAAGATACATAACCACGGCACATGACTGGCCAGGAGGTTACATATTCGTTTAGCAAACTTTTATTTCTAGAATCTTTTGATTAAATGTTTTGGTGTAAGTGGTGTTTGTCAAGTCTTCAATGAGCTGATTGAAAAAAAAAACAATTTGATTCATCTACTTGGCTTTCATACCACCTCTTTTTTCAAGGAAATCTTTGGCTTCATTGACTTTAGTTGCTAAAAATGAAGAACCACCTTTATCAGGATGGTTTGCCATCATCAATTTTCTATGTTGTTCTTTCAATTTAGCTTTTGATAAATTTGTTTCCTTTAAATTCAAAATTTGTAATGCTTCCTTAGCTGACATCTTAGTACCAAAACCACCTTTAACAAATGCTTTACCATTAATACCTGGTTGATTTGATTTAACAAAACCAGCAGCAAAATAAGTTAAACCAACTACACCAAGACCTGTTAACCATGGATGATCTCCCATCCAGTCACAAGTCTTGTCAAAGTAATATTCAGCTGAACCTTCTTCAGCCTTTTTACGTTGTAACTGTCCAGTATATTGTTGTTGTTGTTGTTGTTGTATAGCTTGGGCTTGGGCTTCAGCTTGAGCCTGAGCTTGAGCTTGAGCTTGGGCCTGGGCTTGGGCATAGGCCTGGGTTTGTCTATTGTCCCCCGGTATAGGTAACGTTGGAATTTCCATATTGAAAGGAGCCATTTTGTAAGTGTATATGTAATTAAAGGAATAAGACCCTTTTGGTTTGGTGAAGTTGTCGTTGGCCTTCATTAAAAATTCTTCGAAAAAGTCAAAAAGAAAAAAAAGTTTAAAAAAAAAATTGAAAATTTAACTTTGTGTGACTTTGTAGGATCGTGTCACGTGATGTCTACTTTCTTAATTACTTTTTTACTGATCTTTTGAAAAGAATGATGCAAATACTGTATTTGCCACTCTACTAGAGAGTAGAGCTAGTTGGAGAGGAATGGAGAGTATTGAAGTATGTAGAAATGGACTTGTATTGTTTTTATTTGGTAGTTTTGAATTTTTTAGTCTTTTGAAAGAATTTGACCACATTATGCCAATTTTATGTGAATATCTTCATAATTAACTGTATTTGTTGTTACTATTAGACAGGGTATCCAGATAACAATAAGCGTTACCGTAATATATTACCAAGCAGGTTATACTCTTGTAGTACCAGAAGCCTTCTCTTCCGGACTGGTATTCACAAGGTGACGGCTTTTATTAGTAAGGTCCAGAACCAAGACTAGAGGAATCCTAGAAGCTGGCTCTAATCACCATACATAACTTCTTAAGGCGGCTCTACTTACTTTCATAGTATACTACGTATGCTATCAACCTCCAGTCGAGTAGTATCTTCATTCAGCACTTTTAGATAATTGCAAAAGTTTTGCAGTACTAGAGGGTTTGCGGGCAATTTAGAATTACCCGATTGGGCGCTGCGGCTCATCATCTCATTAGAATTTTTTTCTCTCTTTTTTCTTTTTTTTTTTTTTTTTTTTTTTTTTTTTTTTTTTTCACTTTATGAGAAGAGAAGAGATAAATCATAAATCGTTAAGTTACATTTCTCTTTAACGAAGTTATCTTAACATACCACTTTTGTTCATTACCCTATCATTCCATTCTGATATATATATACGATATATATACACAATACTAAACCCATTAGTTTGAAACGATTTTTTAGTTGAAGTAAACCGATTTTAAGAATCAATCAAACAAGACTAATTAATTTATAGCTAATAATTTATAATTAATAATTTTTAACTTTTACACTTGCATTTTCCATATTAATCCCATAAATCAGTACAGTATATCACAATGAGAGTCCACTCCTGTCATTTTTGTTCTTCCCCAGTATACCCAAGTCATGGTATTACTTTTGTAAGAAATGACGCTAAGGAATTTAAATTCTGTCGTTCCAAGTGTCATAAAGCTTTCAAACAACGTCGTAATCCAAGAAAATTAAGATGGACTAAAGCTTTTAGAAAGGCTGCTGGTAAAGAATTAGTGGTTGACTCAACCTTAACTTTTGCTGCCAGAAGAAATGTTCCAGTTAGATACAATAGAGATTTAGTTGCAACTACCTTGAGAGCTATGTCAAGAGTTGAAGAAATCAGACAAAAGAGAGAAAGAGCTTTCTATAAGAATAGAATGAGAGGTAATAAAGAAAGACAATTGGCTGCTGATAAGAAATTAGTTGCAGACCATCCTGAATTATTAAGAATGAGAGATGTTGAATTAAGAAGACAAGCTGAAAAACAAGCCGCCAAGGAAGCTGCTATGGATGAAGAAGATGTTGAAGTTGATGATGAAGATGTTGAAGATGAAGATATGATGAGTGAAGATGAAGAAATGGAATCTGATTCTGAAACTGAATCAACCAAACAAAAGGTTTTATTAAAAAACAAAAGAAAAACAAGATCTGCCGCATAAATTAAACCTTAACCTTAACCCATTATCCAATTCATTCTATTGATCATTTACTTTTATAGAAAAGTTATCCTTGTATTTTATATGTGTTTAAAAGACTCTGTCTTTAAAATTTTTGTTCGTTTCCCCTGAAAAATATTTCGTTTTCTTTTTTTTTTTTTCATTCCACAATTTCATTTTACACTTTTTTTATAGTTCTATTTAATTAACATTACTTTTTGATATTCATGCTTTCGTAATCGTGTATTTAATATCTGTAAAAGGTAAAATGTCTACGTGCTATTTTAATTTCGTAATGGCCGGCCAGAACGATTTTTGTTGGTATGTATTGATCTTTCCATCAGATTCCTCTATTTCTTGAACTTGGTCATCTGCAAAGCACTCGCTCATTTTAGATAACCTTTCCTGTTCCTGTAATTCTCTTTGGGCATTCATCATCATTGAAATGGTATTTTGGTGTACTTGAGTATGTATTTTTGACTTTTGTAGCCTTTTAGCGGTGGCAATAAGATTCATATTGTCTTGCTTGATAGGTGAGCTGGATTGGTGATACGGTTCTCCTTGTTCTTCTTCATCTTCATAACGACCTCGTTTCTTGGCATTTGTAAAGTCTGGTGATGAAGGTATTGACGATAAATCTGACGATAAATCTGACGATAAATCTGACCAACTATTTGAATCAGAGAATATATTTGATTGGGAATTCATACTAAGACGCGTTCATGAACTATGTAGATCTTTTGAGGAGGACAATTGCGAAATTCTATCTTAAACAGTGAAAACACAAGGATTATATTAATAAGTATTATGGAGAAGAACCCTTTAAGTATAGAGAACGGTGTGAGTATGTTTTGATGAAAGAATGTTTATGTACGCGATTTATCAACTTACCTACGCCAAAAAACGATGGGATAAAATCAAAAATACAGAAAAAAAAAAAAAATCTGGCGGTGCGCTGAAAAAAGAGAAGGAAGAATAAAAAGAGAAATGATTAGAAGATCATCTCGTTAACTAATCTAAGTTCAACCATTATTCGTCATGGCTTTGAGAAAAGAGAATGTCACACATATAAAGCATACCCCTAACACTGAACTACAGTCGAAGATAAGTCAGGAAACCACTTTCCTAGTTAAGTCAACTACTCCTTATATATCAGCAATCAAAAGAATTAATAAAATCTTAAATAAGTTTGATAAGTCAACACTTCCTAATAAGAAATATCAAAGAGGAGATTATAAAAAAGTCAAGTATATCTTGGTCAAAGGAATGGGTAAAGCGATCGAGAAAACGATATCAATAGGATTAAATTATCAAGATGATATGAAGTATAAAGTTGATATACAAACAGGCACCGTTGAAGTTTATGATGAATTCAAACCAACGATCACCGAAGATAGCGAAGATGAGTCTACATCGACTTTTGAACCAAGACGTGTTAGTTACGTGGAGGTAAGAATACGGTTAAAGCGTGATGGTGCCAAATAATTAAAAATAAATAATGAGATGTATATTATAGGTGATTATACGATGCAATATGATGGATTCAATTTTGATGTAGTTTCTTTAGACAACTTTCTTTAATATGCATCAATTCAATGATATGAGTTTTTGTCTTTTTTCTAGCAGCTTTCGTTTCTGGTTTCTGAGTTACTATGTCCTCAGGTCCAACTTCAAATATAGTCTCTGCCAATTCAATTAACTCGAGGCATTTTTTATAGTCTCTTTTATAATATGCTTTTTCACACGCAAGTAGCATCTGCGCTCTATCAGTCTTTTTGTTATGATCCAATCCTTTCAAGGTCTGTTCTTCGTAAAGCCAATTCTCAGTGTTAATCCGTGGACCATTAGTGAAAAATTGTTGTTTTTGTTCCAAAAATGCATCCTCATCTTGTCCTTTCCGGACCTTTTTCTTTGATTTCTTTCCCTGAGGAGTATTGGATTGCCTTTCAGGCTCTATAGATGATTTCGAATCCAAACTGGATTCTGGTTGTGGTTGTGGTTGTGATTGTGCTTCCAGCTCTGAGTCTGGCTGAGGATGTAGAACCTGGCACTCGGGTATTATATTTGCTCCTGCCGGAGTGTCAGCTATTATGAATTCGGAATCCATTCTTGGGGCTTACTCCACAGAAATCAAGTCGTAGTACTTTCTTAAGTTGCAATCATTTGACTCATCTCATGATACCTTTTTCTTTTCTCTTTAAAAAAAAAAAAAAAGCTAGCCGGCTAAACCCACACACCCACCAATTGTTAATTTTTTTTTTTTTAACCTTCCGGAGGTTTTTTTCTTTGGATATCCTTATCAGGTGAATCAATGAATGTATAGATCAGGGAACACAGCGAATTATGTCCACACCACCGAAGATTGAGCTGAAAGAGCAAGCAGAGAAGCTTATAGACCAATACGATAACTTCTTATTCGACTGTGATGGAGTCATTTGGCTTGATGAAAAATTAATTCCAGGAATTCTTGAAACTATCCAGTATTTAGAGAATAAGGGTAAGAAATTTGCATTTGTTACAAACAACTCATCCAAATCAAGAGACAATTATATTGAAAAATTTCAAAAGCTTGGATTCAAGGGAATTGAAAAACACCTAATCTACCCAACTTGTTATGCAGCAGCTACTTATATCAAAGAACATTTGAACGTACCTCCAAACTCAAAGATATGGGTTTTAGGAGATATAGGCATAGAGGCTGAGATGGTAGAACAAGGTTATGTACCAATGGGTGGGAGCGACCACAGACTTAATGAGGAGTTTCATCCACAACATGAATTACTAAAAGTTGATCCTGAAGTTAAAGCAGTAGTGGTTGGATCAACAAAAGATTTCAACTATATGAGGATCGCAACTACGTTACAGTATTTACTTCATAATAATAAGTCAATTCCATTCATAGGTGCCAATATCGACCGAACTTATCCGGGACCCGAGGGACTTATTTTACCAGCCGGTGGTAGTGTTGTTAATTATATGAGTTATACTGCTCATCGTGATTTCATTGATGTTGGTAAACCAAGTAGAAGACTTTTAGATACAATTCTAGGCCAGACAGGGTTTGAAAGATCGAAAACTTTAATGATAGGTGATACCATGTATACCGATATTAAATTCGGTAATGATGGTGAATTAGGTGGTACGTCAGGTGGTTCATTATTGGTTTTATCAGGAGGTACTAAAGCCCATGATTTACAACTGCTAATTGATGATCCCTCCAAGCATGAGGGAGGTGAAAGTTTGATTCCTCTGTACTACATTGAATCATTTGGACACATCATTAGCTTGATCAAAGAATAAATTCATCACGAAAGTTGAAGACTCCCATTAGTTAGATTTAGAGTTTAGATTGTTAGTATATAGACGACTTATCATTATCAACAATAGAGACGATTCATATCCAGTCTCTCTCACTGTTTACTTGTTAGATTTACTCGCTGGATGAAATCTTTTCAAAGACATGATTTGTAATAATGAAATCCAACCAGTGTAGTAAAGCCAATGTTGGTAAAATTCATATCTTTTCGCTTACATGTTACCTTATAAGTCCAAGCAGGATTTATTTCGGTCTCAATTTCAGAATCTGCATTTTTTTTTTTTTTTTCAGCTCAACTACGCTTTTTTTTTCTGTCTCTCTCTCTGGGTTTATTAAATTTTGACCCTTCAAGTCGATGGCAAATTACATATCTGAATCATTTCCATTTTAATCAATATTCAATACTTGCAGGTCATAGACAATTACTTGATCTAGTGGAAGATGTTTAATTTCACAGGTCAAACGAATAAAAGAGTGGTGAACCTTGGTAATAGGCGATCCAATAATACATCAAATAGCAGGAACTATGTGGAACAAACTAGATTACAGAGGCAAAAAAGGGAAGAACAAAGACAACGAGAAAAATCTGGATTGATTTTACAAAAACACATTAGAAGATATCTTGATTTAAATAGACTGGCTTATCAATTACAACAAGAATGGATTGATGAATATAACAATAACGAAATTAGTAATTGGAATAGCTGGATTATTAGATTCGCTTTCATATCAAATTGGGCTTTCCCTTACCAGGAAATTGAGTCAAGCCGTATAACTTTACTCAATCTTTTCAATTGTTTAAATCAATTTCCAAATCTATCTACCACTGTTACTTCAAGATCTTTAGAAATTTTGATGCAGAGTTTGATAAGATGTATTCAAATCTTTAATCATCAAACTCCGAAAATTGATATTATTGTTCTTGCATCACTTAACATCAAGACCCTCATTAATACATCATCATCCGCAATTTCCTCAAAATCTTATCATGGTTTAATCTTAAATCTCACTTTTACATGTGAGAAATTTGAGGAAACAATTACCGATGATGACTTGTCTACAATTGTTGATTTGGTATACGATGTTAATGTTAAAGATTCTTATGAAAGCTTTATCAAATTCTTATCAATTCCTACCAAGCGAATAGTGATCGCAAGAAATGATCGAAGACTTGATATTTTAAGATTTGTTCTTAACGATTATAATGATACTTTAAATTCATTATCAAGCGAAGAGAAAGCTTATTTGTTAGTTAGAATACTTAGAATCCATGGAATTGATTATGATTTTATTGAACTGGACTACCTTATGATTGGTAGAGTACTCTCAACAATTTCGTTTTCGATTTATAGTCAAGATCAAGAAGATCTAGAAGATGAAGAAGACCAATCAACCGGAAAAAATCTTAATGATGACGTTTTTGTAGATGAATCATCATTTTCAATATTGCAGACATTATACTCATCCGCCTACATTAAACAAGGTATTCAAATTTTTACTGATAACCAAAGTCATGATTCCCTCTCAAATTTAGTTCTACATTCGTTTGCCACTTTGATTTATTTAATTCCTCCTTTGAAGAACAAATTGTGTATGTTGGTAACTATAACACCTGGCTCATATACTTGGTTCTATAACGAGTTGAAAAATGATCCTATTTACAAATTTTTAGAAGATGTATCTCAAAATCGTGATTATGCAAGAACTGAGGATTTACTGAAGATTTACTGTAAATTACAGCATCCAAGCTCAGTTGACAAATTTTGGAAAACTTTATTTACTTTTGAAGAATTGTACTCTTACTGGCTAATCGTTTCGAATGATTTAGAAAGTTTTGCCGATGATAAGTTGGTTCTAAAGGATGTTTCTGAATTCCTTATTTTTTTGAAAACTTTGTGCTTGACACTAGTATTCAACAATATCAGTTCACAAAAAGAATTATTTAAGGATTATAATAAGTTAAAAGATATTTCAATCTCCTTACTAAATCAGCTTTATATGAAGAATTTACGATTGAAATTTTTACCAAATAATTTTTGGAAATTAAATGAACTAAACTTTAACATTGATAGTATGCTACAAATAATTGCAACTGAAGAAGAAAAAAGAGTATCTCTAGAAAACTTGAGTTCTGATGACGATGTTGAATTAGAAAACGAAACGAATGTTACACAAGGATTTAACAATGCACCAATGTTTTCATCAAGCTTTAATTCTAAGAAGCCTAAATTCTCGAGTACTTCGCACGATACATTAGCAAAGTTGGAAGTTTTGAAAAAGATACCATTCTTTCTTTCATTTAAAGATCGTGTTAGAATTTTTCAAACTTTAATTGAGTTAGACCGTCAACGATTACGAGTTGATGAGCATCCTTTTAGTTTCTTTAGTGGTCCCAGCACTAATAAACTTCAAGCTAATATTAGAAGAGAATCATTACTTGAAGATGCATTCGAGAACTTTCATAACCTTGGAGATCGCTTCAAAAATCAATTGAGCGTTACTTTTTTCAATGAATATGGTGGACAAGAAGCTGGAATTGATGGAGGAGGTATAACAAAAGAATTTTTAACGAGCGTTGTTCTAGAAGGGTTTAAACCTTCAAGTGATTTAGAATTATTCAAAGAGACCCCTAGTGATTATCAACTTTATCCAAATGATGAGATCTATAAAAGAGTATCCAAAAAAATTGATATTGAAAAACAAAGAGAAAAATTATTATATTTGAAGTTTTTGGGATCTGTAATTGGTAAATGTTTCTATGAGAATGTTTTAATTGATATCTCATTTGCACCCTTTTTTCTAAATAAATGGTGTAACACTAATAATTCAATGAAAAATTCAATCAATGATTTAAATTATTTAGATAATGAATTATTTAGAAATTTAATGAAACTACTTTCAATGTCATCTGATGAAATAGATTCGCTTGATTTGAATTTCACAATTGAAGAAAAAATAGATGGAATAGATTATAGATTCGACTTGCTACCACCAAATGGTGAGACTACTATGGTAAACTCGTCAAATAAATTGAATTATATTCATCAGGTATCGAATTTCAAATTAAATCAATCACTACATATCCAAAGTAAATTTTTCCTCGACGGTTTATTCGAGATTATAAATTCAAATTGGTTGAGCATGTTCGATTCGTTTGAACTACAAATGCTAATATCGGGTGGTGAAAATGATATAAATATTCAGGATTGGAAAGAAAATGTTGAATATGGTGGGTTTTTCGATGATGATATCACAATAATAAACTTTTGGCAAGTTGTCAGTGAAATGACAGCACAGGAAAGATTCAAACTAATAAAATTTGTTACTTCTGTTTCAAGAGCTCCATTACTTGGGTTTGGATCTTTAAATCCAAAATTTGGTATCAGAAACAGTGGTAGATCTGTTGAAAGATTACCTACGGCATCAACTTGTGTTAATTTGTTAAAATTACCTGATTATCAAGACAAAGAAGTGATTCGATCAAAATTATTATATGCCATCAATACTGATGCTAGATTTGAATTATCCTAGATTTCATTTGTATATTAGATTACACTTTTGCATAGTTTTTTTTTTTTTTTTTGAGAAGACAAAAAAAAAGTCAATAAACAAGTAGACTAACCTTTCTTTGCAATGTTCTGTAGCAGTAGATGGGTACCTATCCATTAAATCAATTCAGTGGTTTTTCTGGTACCCTCTCTAATATTCTGATGTTAGCGAGCAAAACACGAAAAAAAAAAAAAATGCAAAACATAGGATTGCACCGAGAAAACAAACGGAATTCATTCACAAAAACTGAAAAGTTGGTTCCGCGTAACAAAAAATGAAACAGAACGTCATCTCTTGACGGATACTTTATTTCTAGAATAGTTACTTTTCGTTTCTTAATTGGCTAACGAAGCTTTTGATCTACATCGATTGAGAAATATGTTTAAAAGATGTTTTTCGAAGGTATCATATCGGACCATACGGCCAACCCCTTTTAATATAGGGTTGAGATCAAGAGTAGTCCAATTCCATACAACTCCGCGTCGATTGATCAATCCATTACTACCATTTGATGTTCTTGAAGAAGTTCAGAACGAGGATTTAGAAGAAGAAAATAACAAATTAACCAAAGAAAAGAAAAAGCTAATCAGACAAAAGAAGAAAGCTGAAAAGAAAGCTGAAAAAGATGAATCTCCAAAGGAGAGTAAAGATTTAAGTGAAGATGACTTTCAAAGTAAAGATGACACCATACCGTTGAAAAAAGCAGTTAGTAGTACTGGATCAAATCCTATAGATGTGAAAGATGAATATGCTGGAATTAAAGAACAAGCCAAAGCTAATGTTAGAGCACAGCGTGATGAGAATGCTGGGATAAAAAATGATAGCAGCAAGAACAGTGACGAAAACGTTAGCAGCAATTACAAGAACACTAACGATGGTGATGCTAACGCTGTTCACAGCAACAACACTAATGATGGTGACGCTAAGAAAATTAACAACAACAATAACAACAACAATAATAATAATAACGACGATAACAACCCAGAGAAACCACCCGAGGAAGAAGCGGAGGATAAGAAATCCAAATCGAAAAGGGAGAAAGAGAAAGAGAAAGAGAAGGAAGAAGAAGAAGAATTTGAGGAGGAGGAATACGAAGAATCATTCAAGTCGAGAATCAAGGATGTTTTATCGCGATTCAATCGATTTTTATTTAAATGTCTCGAGACCATTGGTATAACGTTTTCATCAGTTGCTATATTGGGGGTTGCTGGATTAATGTATCATAGTTTTTATAATCAACATGTATTAGATAAGATTGATGAAGCATTTGAAAAGGGAGATCCAGCATATCAATTAGCTATACATAAGAGAACATATGTTCACGATGATGAAAATGTTAGTAAGCATTGGGTATTAAGACCTCAACAACAATTATTAGATGATATAGTGAGTGGAGAAATAGTTGGAAGGTATTATTTAATGGTTGGAGAAAAAGGGACTGGGAAAACGACATTATTATTAGAGAGTATGAAAAGAATTGATGGACAAAATGTAGCTATATTTGATGCACACGCTGATCCGGAAATTTTTAGAATTCGATTAGGGAAAGCATTAAATTTTGCTTATAGTGAAGATTATATTGGATCATTATTTAGTATACGAGGACCAAGAGATACAACTGCATTATTAGATATTGAAAGAGCTTTTAGTAAATTAGAAGAGTTAGCCATTAAGAGAAGAATGAATCATGAAAAGAATTCGAGACCATTAATAATGATTATAAACAATTCCCATTTAATTAAAGAAAATGAAGAAGGAATTAAATTAATTGAATTATTACAACAAAAGGCTGAAAGTTTGAGTGGATCAGGATTAGTAACGATGATATTTAATAGTGACGATTATTGGGTATATGAAAAATTAAAGAGATTAGGAACTCGATTAGAATTGATTAATGTTCGAGATTTTAATAGATTAGAAACGATTAATGCTCTTAAATTTATTCGAGAAAAATTTTTCCCCTCTACTGAATATCCTGAATTAAAATTGAATGATTTAATATGTAATCAAATATATGATTTAATTGGAGGTAGACCTCAACATATTAGTCAAGTGGCAAGACATAAGAATATATTTAGAGCATCACACGAAATAATTGATCGAGAGAAAACTTGGTTATTAAATCAATGTGGATTATTAGGATCAAATATGGATGATGACGTAATGGAAAGTGGGAAATTTCTGACTAGTTGTATGTTATTAATGAGAGAATTTGTTGAAATGGATAGAAGAAGGGGTAATTCATTATTAATTGATAATTCAAGAATTAATAATGATAATAGTAATAAATATGAAATGAATCATCATATACCTGAATTACCATTATGGAGAGCTAGACAAATAATGACCAGAGCTGATTATATTCAACAATATGATAATTTAAATATTTTTACCCTTGATTCTGAACTGAGAGTTAGAGCTGATAGTATACCAATGATGAGAGCATTTCATGAAATAGCACTGCAACCACATTTTGATGAATTATTACAAGATACAATTGAAAGAGTTGCTGATATAGAAAGTTTGGGTAGAACTAGAGAAATTGTGGCTAAAGATTTAAATTTAGGTAGTAAATATCAAATTGTTAAACGAGATGATTGGATAATTGATATGAAAAAACTGCAAAAATCGGTTGATCTACACGGATTACCAAATGAAGAAGCCGATTATAAAGAAGAAATGGAAGAGGAACATGATGATGAATTGTTTATGGAGGATATCCATAGAAAGGATATCAAGAAGTGGTGGAAGAAAAGAATGGATCGAGATGATAATTGATACTATATGTGTATGTGTATGTGTATGTATAGTGTATATTTATAGTGTAAGAATATAAACTAAACTGCAAAATCGTTCCAAAAGAACACAAAACCATGGAAAAGAATAAAAAAACTGCGAAAAGCCAATCAGACAAAAACACCAATCAGACAAAAAGAAGCTAATGAATCAGACAAAAAAAAAGAACTACAAAAAGAAAAGACAAAGTCAAAAATACGATAAATACGAGTAGGCTGTGCCTTAAAAATTATATGGCTTATTTTTATTACGTCTTTCCTAACAATATGCGTTTTAATTGACAGTTGCAGTTGTCAGTTATCAGTTGTCAGTATATCAATATATTAGTACTGACAATATATTAGTATAGTATATGTTAATAGAGAATACACGATTACAGCGCATACCCATCACCCGGTACATCACCGAAGCACAAATTCTCACTGAGAATAATGAAACTGCAGGTTGTGAGCACAGTGTTCCAGTACACTAGATAGATGACGAAGATGAAGTTTAAGAAGCGATAGGGAATAAACCCGGTAGATTAAAGTCACCATTAACAGGGTGTTCAAATAGTTTCACTAAATAGTCCATTAATAGACCTAGTAATAGCATTAATAGCATTAATAGCCCATTTTGAATAGCCCCAAAAGAAACGATAAACAAAAGAGAAAAAATGCTTATGGAACCGTAAAAGAAAAAGGGCTGTGCACCACCCATGCAGCCAGTGGGGAGGGGAGGGCGGTGCACGTAACCCACATACAAAAAGAAAAGAAAGAGAGTAGTGCACATAGCCCAAGGAATGTACGGGTGTGGCTCTGGTTTTTTTTTTGAAATTGAATCTGGTGGGTAGTGTAAATATTCTGGGGGTACGGTATTGTTTAAGAAGTAAGTGAAACGATGAATACTTACCTATAATTTTATGAAGCTTAGCAATGAAAAGCAGTTACAATACCAAAACTGACAATACTAGTAGACAATAACAAATATACAATAGTATTTACGATACAATAGACAACCATTACCAGATACGTTTGGGAGGATATAATAGTAACTCGTCAATACAATCCCTTATTTCTATAGCAATTAGAAATCTAACCCAGTTTCAACTGAGCCCAATTAATGTCGTGTGGGTTGATTTTGATTTTCCGAAAGAATTTAAGTAAGTATATATGTTGTTTTACGAGAGGAACCTGTAATACCAGGTATTCCGGTTACAGCCTGGAACGCTAACCTGTAGAATCATCGGAATATGTCGTATTTTTGTGATTAAATCTTACAATGAATAACGGTTAGAGAATTTCTGTCATATACTACTTACTATACTATGCTCAGCATAGTAGTATATACTAATAAGTATATACTACTAAGTATATATGTACATACAATAAACACGCCTTAATACTAGATTATTTATACATTTATACACATATGTTTATGTATGTTAACATTGCCCCTTACTCATCGTCTTTTAACATATTTTTGACGATTAATTGACCCTGATTTCATTTACCGTTTGATAATCTTATACTTCAAACGCTCATACCTTTCGCATCTTTCGATACTCTCATTCAGGAACCTTAACCAAACTTTAACCATCTTAAAGTTCTTAGTATTCAGAACACTTACACTCGCAATTTACTTTTACACGTATTGGTAATATCAAATCATTGATCATACAATACATAATCCCCCATTATAATATCCTATTATTTCATTTGATACTTTACACTTTGCACCTTTAACTGTTGTGCTGTTTTTCTCTTTTTTTTCTTTTTTTCTTTTTTTGTTGCTTTTTGGCCTTTTTTTTTTTTTCCGTTTTCTATGTGTTGTGTTGTGTTGTGTTGTGTTTTGTTATGATGGTTTTTGGCTCATACCATTGCCCTAAAATTGATTTCAGGTATTGTCACTATTGTATACTTCATACACAATGATTTGTAGTACAACATTGAAATTGTATAATAAGTCTTAACAAACTACGACTAAAACAAACGATTTTCTTTCTTTTTTTTTTTTTTTCCTTCCTTTTTCCTTTTTCCTTTTGCTTTTTTTGCTTTTTTCTTTTTTCTTTTTTTTTTTTTGTTTTTTTTTTTTTTTTTTTTTTTTTTTTTTTTTTTTTTTTTTTTTTTTTTTTTTTTTTTTTTTTTTTTTTTTTTTTTTTTTTTTTTTTTTTTTTTTTTTTTTTTTTTTTTTTGTTTTTTTTGTTTTTCTTTTTTTGTTTTGTATGTGTACTTTTTTTATTTTTGTTTTGTATGTGTACTTTTTTTATTATTTGTATTATATTATTTGTATGACAATTAGGTTATGTACTAATAAGAAAGTTCCCATATTCGTTTTGATAATTTCTTTACAAGTGGTCAAACACTCTTTTTTTTGATTTTTGATTTTTTTTTGTCTCTCTTCTTCTTTCTACTTTTTATCTTTTTATCTTTTTATCTTATATCTTTTGTTTATGCCATTACTTTAATATCTTTTTCTATAAACTACCAAAATGGATATTTTCAATACAGCATTGAAAAATCCTGTTCCTCCCATACGTAAGGATAATAATGATAGTGGTGGTTCGAATTCAAATTCAAATTCTCTTACCAATACCCCAACTTCTGATAATACTTCAAATCCTCAATCTCAATCATCAACTCCTATTAATATAACTTCAACCAATATGTCAATATCAAATTCTGGTGAAACAAGTGCTCCAGATTCTTCAATTCAAAAAAAGAGGAAAAATTCAAGAAGAAAACATCGTAATTCTCATTTGGGTTGTGGTACTTGTAAAAAAAGAAGAATTAAATGTGATGAAAATTTACCTTCTTGTTTAAATTGTTTAAGAGGTAAATTACATTGTGCTTATTTAAATTTAGATGCTCCAGCAAGAGAAGCTTTAAGAATGGCTCAATATAATCAAAGTTCAAGACAAGATCGTTCTCAAGAACCAGATTCAATAGAACAACAATCAATTAATTCAAATCATTCAAATTCTTCAAATAATTCTCCTCAAATGAATCAAAATCAAAATCAAAATCAAAATCAAAATCAAAATCAAAATCAAAATCAAAATCAAAATCAAGTTCCTATTTCAATGGGGGTACCAGTTGTCGTTTCTAATCCTTCTTCCAATACTTCTCCTCCAAATGGTCTTTTATCAACTTCATCAACTAATCCAATGGATTATTATACTGTAGCTGCAGCTCATGCTCAAGCTCAAGCTCATGCTCATGCTCAAGTTGCTCAAGTTCAAGTTGCCCAAGCTCAAGCCCAGGCACAAGCACAAGCACAGGCCCAAGCACAAGCACAAGCTCAAATTCAAGTTTCAAATCAGGGTCAGTATACAACTGTTCCTTATCCCTTAATTCATCCATCCCAACAAACAACTACTCATATCATTCAATCACCGTATGGTCCATTGGTTTCGATTCAACCAGCGGGTCCTTACTCTCAAATCATTCCTCACCCGGCTCAGGCCACTCATCTATTATACGGAGGAGGAATGGCTCCATCCCAACAACAACAACAACAGGTACCACCACCTCCACCTCATCAATCGGCAACTGTCCCCCCACCCGTGACTCTGAGTTTACCACCTTCTATGAACAATACCATTAATGCTCCTAATACTGCACCCGTTTCTACTGCCACCATTATATCACCACCGCAACCCCCACCACCAACTACAAGTATATTGACATCACAATCAACCACTTCAATTCCTATGAATAAATCTACACTGAATTCAAGTGATCAATCACTGAAATCCCCCAATTCAATAACTTTAAAAGATCCAACACCATCAATAGCCATTAATACTGATCCAAAATCAAATTCGGTTACTTTACCACCAATTAATCTGTCAAATCTTGTTGTACCACCCATACTGGCATCTACATTATCACCCAATTCAACTACCAATTCCATGTCATTTTCGAATCGTACTAGTCCTAATTTACTGGCAATTTCAAGAAATCATTCATTTAATACATTACCAAGCATTTCATCCACTAGTCCATCCAACAATAATATTACTGGTGGTACTAATGAAGATTCATCACCAGTAGCTATGGTGGTTGATTCGGTTGGTAGTTCACTGAAACGAAGTCTGGAAGTATCACCATTATTACCACCAATTAAACCACAACTTAGTTCCAATACAACCACTACATCACCCGAAATTAATAATTCGGGAGAAATTAATAATAAACTGGAAAGTCCTGATAGTTTAAAAGATGGAGATATTAAATTACCACCAATAAAATTATTAAATGTTGGTGGATCAACCGTATCACCACCACTAAATAATTCTTCTACATCAAAATCTAATCTGAAAATTCCTAGTGTTAAACTTGATACTAGTGATGGTGATAAAATCCCTAAAATTTCAAAATTATTAAGTTGATTTACCTTCTTTTTTTTTTTTTTTTTACCTTGTTTTCTTACTATTTTGTTTTATTTACTTCTCCATATATTTCAAAGTATACTTTGCTTTATCACCTTTATTTATTTATTCATCTTTTGCATTTTTTTTCCCGCTTTCCCATTCATTGACCGCAAAATTTACTATCTTTAATATATACATTTTAATTCTATTCTTATTCTTATTATAGCTCATAGCTCATATTGTAATCCATTTAAAAGTTAAAAGAATCCAAAATAGTTAGAAAATACGTCGATCAAATAATATGAATTCAAGTACTAAATATTTACGAAGTGTACCGGGCGTTTCCCGTTACATCCAATTACAAATTAAGCGTAATTACATTAAGCAACTAAAATTTCAAATGATAATTGATAAATAACAAATAACAAATAACAAATAACAAATAACAAATAACAAATAACAAATTATGAATTATGAATTATGATATGCTTATGATTTTGTTCATTATGATATTAACTTATAGTAAAGTATTAAGACAAAACATAAAACCACTCAAAAAATTCTGCGCCACAAGAATCAACCGACTCGTTTTTACGGGTCGGGCGATTTACAAAAAAAGACAAATAAGCGCTGCATTATACGAGCCCACGCAACTCATCCCGCAAAAACGGGAAACTGGCAGTTGATTCTGTACTTTGCCCCATTACATTGTTATAGACACTCACTTATAGTGTACTGTAGTACACTATATATACTATATATACTATATAATAGTATATAGTACAGTATACTATAGTACAGTATAATATACTATAGTATAATATACTATAGTATAATATACTATAGTAAGTAGGTAAGGTATTGGACCACCCCCTCTTTGCCTCCTCATTTAAGGGATCGACAGTCGATTATCTCGTAAATGCCCATGAATTCAATTCCACGTTCTCTTTTCTTTTTTTTGCTGTTCAAAACGGAAACAGCACGAAAAAGAAATTTAAAATAAAAGATGGAATTTCAGACACCAAAAAAAATCATCTCTATCTCGGTAACTCTTTCGGTTATGGTGCATGGGTTTTTTGCATGTGGTGTACGGGTGTTGTATGGTGGTGGTGGTGGTGTACCGGTGTACCGGTGTACCGGTGTACCGGTGTGTTTTTTTTTTTGTGCAATTTTACGAGATTTATACCTGGCTGTGCTAAACGGTCAGTTTAAACTTACACGAATCAATAATATTAAGGTACCATTTAATTATACAATTATACAATTAGTAAATCATCATGTACTACTAGTAAATCATATATGATGTATTACTAGTAAATGATATATCAGTAGTAATCAATTAGTATTAGTATTAGTATTAGTAGTAGTAGTAGTATTAGTATTAGTATTAGTAGTAGTAGTATTATTAGTATTAGTATTAGTAGTAGTAGTAGTAGTAGTAGTAGGTAATTGTTTGTTTACCTCTTTTTGCTGTTCTTAGCGTGTTTTGACGTTCGAGAAAACATGGCTCAAGCGAATAACAAAATAGATTCAAAATAGATTTTATCAAAATAGATTTTACTAATTCATACTCAAATATCCCTTTAATATTTGTATTACTTAATCCCCTTTTTATATCTTTTTGTCTCTTTTTCTGTTGTTGTTACTACCATTTGGTGGGGATTTTATTTAATACGCGTACTCATACTATACTCATACTAAACTCATACTAAACTATATTCATACTATATAGAATGGACAGTACTTCATCATCTGTTTATAACTCCTCGTTACTTGATAATTATATAAATCCAAGTCAACTGTCTCTTCACCAGCATCGTCAACCTTCAAATTTGAGATTTGATTCATCTTCTGGTCTTCCTAAGATTAATATCACTAGTGATTCAAGTGGTAATTTAAATAGAAAACCTCCACCACAAACTAATGATTATGCAACTTTAAATGAATCAATTAATGATTCAAATAATCATCATAATAATATATCTCATTTGGATTCATTAAATTTATCTTCTTCCAGAAATTCAGTTCAATCGTACGCTTCTAGTTCAAATTCGGTGTTTTCTTCCGTTAGTGATATTTCTCAGGATGATGAACTTAATAAAGTTAACCTTGCTATAAGTACAACCGATAGTGAAATTCCTACTGCTACTAATAATCATCATCTTCATACTACTAATCCTTTACCTCCTTCACTTTCATTACAATTTGAAAAACAATACGAAGAAGAACAAAGAAAATATGCTTTAAAACAAAATAAATTTAAAACTTTATTCTCAAATGCTCATGGTCATAAAAATGTTGATAATCATAATATTTATTCCAATAACCTTAGTAATCAAAGATATTTTAATTATATTAATAATAAATTAATTCAAGATTATTATAGTTATTCTTCAAAACAAACATTAAATTTAAATTGGTATGAAATTGCAGAAATTTATTTATTTGGAGATTTATTAAATAATATTTATCCAAATGATGAATATCTTATGCAATATCTTTTAAATTCACAATTAGAATTAGGTGAATTGATTTTTTCAAATCATTTTAATAATGAAGATGTTATAAATTTAAATTATTTAAAAATTTTTAAAAAATTAATTAATAATTTAATCGATTTTGATCAAGTTTTGGATTTATATTCAACTAATCAACAAAATTTACAATCTTCAAAATTATTCGAAATTTTTAAATCTTTTGCTAGTCATAAAGGTTTTAGTATTCCATTGGCTCAAGCAATGTTTGGTAATTGGCTTTTATCCTTCAATAAAGATGAAACTATCGATAATAATTATGATAATGATTTAATCCTAACTTATTTTAGAAAATCAGCCCGTTTCTCCTATATCATAAAAAAATTGGTTGATCACCACTATTTCGAATCCCTTTTAACTAGTAATGACTTTAATGATCATGAAAAATTAATGTTTAAAACTTTCCTCAATAAAAATAATAATTTTGCCTTGAGTATAAGTTTACATAACTTGGGTGAATATTATCAAGTTCATAATGAATTCGATACAGCAGTTAATTTATGGGAAATTAATTGTCATCTAACAAAAGATCAAGAAAGTGGTAATTTGGCTATCTTGGGTTTAACTGATGGTTTTGGCTTTGGTAATAAATTTAAAACTTTAAATAAATTCGGTAAAAAATCAAAAACTAATAAATTTAATACTAAAAGAAGAATCGCTCAATTATATAGAGTCCTCATTAAAGCTGGGACTAATAATGATGTTGGTACTTCTTGGGTCATGAAAGAAAAATATGATTAACTCTTTTTATCCCCCCCCCCACCCTCGTCTCTCTTCAGTTCATGCTTGCATTTCTTTGTTGTTGTTACTTATGGTCTTTCTACTTCTTTAAAGCGTTCGTATGCTTTCTCTGTCTTTTTCATTTATATCTTCTCTTATGTGTATTGGTATAATTATATATATTATATTACAAGAACGTTACTATAAACAACTCATTAAAAAATTTATGCCCAAAGAAAAAAAATCAACTCATCTACTTACTACTACCAGGTTGTGGTTGAGGTGGTGGAGGTTGTGCCTTTTTGATCTTCTTCTTTTCATCTATTTGTTCAACCTTAACTTCATTTAATCCTTTTTCTTCTAATAATTTCTCAATATAGTCTTTAGCATCATCACTAACATCACCTTGAACTAAAATTTCTTCCTTCTTTTCAGCATTTTTAATCACTGATGCACCCGTAGCAAATTTCGATGCAAAAGTTTTGGATAATTTTTTCATATCAATGTTAAAAACTTCTAATCCACTAATTGAAATAATATGTTTTCTTTTATTTCTTTCAATTCTTTTGATTGTAACTTTTGATGATAATTTTTTTTGTAATTCTCTTTCCAATTTCTTCTCTTCTTTAGCTTGTTTCTTCTCTAATTCTTTAGATATCTGTTGCTCTTTTTCTATTGATAATGTCGATGTAGCATTGGCTAATGCATCATCACTGTATAATTTTTGGAAAAGCTCTTCGTGGTTTTCTTCTAACCACTCTTTACATCTTTTGAATGATAATCCAAATTCACAATATTCTGGTGGAAATGAACAGATGTCACAGTACGTAACGGATTTTGGAAGAACTTCAGTCATGATATATATCTATACTTCTTTATTAATGGTTTTGATTAAATTATATTGAAAAGAGAATGTATTGCTATAAAAAAAAAATTTTATCGATCTCTTTTTTCCTTTGTCGTTTTCCACATTTTTCAGTTTTAGTACAGCGCACACAAACAAGTTTAAACCGATATCGCAATTTACTGATAAATGATCCCTCTATAGTCATACAATTATATGGCAAATCTCGTTAACGAGCTTTCAGATAAAGTTGAATAGCATTGCAAGTTGCTGATGATTGAATTTTAGCTCCAGATATCGAGCTCATGAGGGTCTTACACTGCTTAGAAGTGAATCTCTTTTTTGCAGCAGCTCTACATTACTAATTGATCGTACCAAATTAGTTTTTTGTATTTCAAAACAAGACTGAAAAGGTGTTGGAGATAGTCAAACAAACGGAATAATATTAATAATAGTAGATAGGACAGAACTAGACTATTTTATGCAAAGCGTTTGAATATAAAATAAAAAGTACCATTATAAGAATTGAAGGGATAAAATATTTGAAAGAAAAATGAAAATGAAAAAAAAAAAGAAACGTAATTAATAGTAACCAAACTCTTCACAAACTTCAAAACCTCTCACAGGTCTGAAATCTTCTAGCTCAACGCATTTCCATAAACTCTTAGTTAAAAGAATCTTATCATCGAGCTTTTCATAAATAATACTCAAGTAGTACCATAATTCAGAATTGTTAAAACCATAAGGCCAAGATTGACTAAAATGTTCTAGTAAATTTTTTAATCTAATTATACCAGCATTGAAATCTTTAGTTGAAATGAATAATGAGCTGTCAGTTTTATCATCGATGATGAATAATTTACATAAACCTAAAAGGTTTATTCCATAATCTCTTCTATTGTATTTTTGTTCGGGGGATGTTAATTTTTCCAAAGATCTTTCAAATTCTTGTAATGATAAGAATTTTCTAGTCTTGGAAGTTAAAAGACCCAAATGAGTAAATGTCTTAACGTTTGGTTCATAGACACTTTCAGCTTCAACAATACATTGTTCAGCCTCTTCAAATAATCCGATTTTGAGATAAATTCTACTAGTCCATAACCAAATTTCTTGTAAGATTTTCTTTTCCAAAATAAATAATCTTAATTGTAATGGATCAGTGATATCAGTTTCTTTTGGTTTCTGCTTAATGACAGTTTGAGCTTGAGGTGAATGATTAGAGGCACCTGCTTTTGAAATCTTCTTAATTCTATCTTTAGCTATTTGCTTTTCAATCAGTAAAACAACATCAGGATCGGCTGTTCCATTTGGATTTGGGTCGATAAAACTTGGTCTATGGGACCATCTGCTATCAATCTTGCCATCATAATCAACTTCTGAAGGTTCAGGAGGATTAACTTTTTCAATAACAACTTCATCAAATAATTCATGAAATAGGACAAATACTTCTGGTAAATAATCCAAAATATATTGGACTCCATAAAGCTGTTCCCAAACTGCCATTTGAGTCAATTTCAATTGTAGGATTTCAAATTTGGTTTCAATAGTTAACTTAATATCATTTTTACGATTTTTCACTATAAAAATCCCTGCAATATTCAATGCATTATTGATAAATTTTTCAACTTCTTTTAACGTTGGGGCTGATGAACCATTCCCATTGATTGTAGCTGATCCATTGACAGGAGATGTTGTTCCATTCAATGGACTGCTACCATTACCATTGCCATTCACAGCACCAGATTTATTCTTATGCTTGATAAAATCAGGGTTATAATTTTCCAAAGAAGTTAATAATAAAACTAATAAATTCCAAGTTTTGAAATGTTCAGGGTATTTCTTTAAAATGAATTTACACAATTTGACAGCTGGTTGTAAATGACGATTGTATGCTAATGATAAAGCATAGTTGAATAAATAAGTGGAATTACCAGTTGAGTTAACAATTAAACTATTTTTATAATATTTCAAGACTTGATTGGTATAGATTTCCAAGATTTCCAAGTGAGGGGATTCATAAGTTGATAAATAATAATAGTAATGACCCAAAGAGTACCAAGCTTTTGAAACTAATTGAATAAATTCAGAATGATCACCAGATAAAAGATTAAAATTATATTTATGGTATAAAAAGGATAATTTATTTGAAGCAAAATCAGTTAACACGTCATCATAACATAAATCAGCAATATCAGTTAATTGATCTAAATAAGAATGTAGTTGAACGGCAAATTTAGACAATGCTGTTAAAACAGCATCTTCACTAGTATATTTAAATTTCGTTGGACTTTTAATTCTTGGAATAAATGAAGTAATTGGATTGAAATTTAAAATACAAAGAGAGTAGGTATCAATTACTGAAAGTAAGTTATCAATGTATCCACCCAGCTGTTCTTGATCTTTCTCGACATAACTAATATAAGTTTTAAAAGCAGCGAATGCTTCATCAAATTCATTAAGTTCAATTAATGTTTTGATATAACTTGACAAAACAACCTGGCTTTGATAAGTTTTAGACGTCATATTAATTAAAAACTTTTTAGATAACGTAGGGAGTATTAATCTATTATAATTTGGAACATGACTTAAACTTTCATATAAAGTATTGATAAAATCATTTTGCAGACTAATTGTATCAGAAGCATGGGGGAAATCATCTCTTTTAAGAATACGAGCCTCCATTTCAGAAGATAAGAATACTGAATAATCATTTTTGAAGCTACTAGAGATATATTTTCTATTTTCTTCTCTCATTAAGAAACTACTTAATGAAATAAGAGTACTGACATTATCTCCAAATTTTTGTATTCTTAAATCTTGAAATGTAAGAGGGACTTGACTTTCTCTAGTCAAATGAATGGCCACTTTATTAAATATAATATCTACCCAATGATTTGCGGCAATATATGATTTATTAAAATGTTTTGGATAATGGAATAAGTATTCGATCCATAATTTATGAGAATCTTCAACATTAGTTAAACCAATTAAGACATTGTATCTGACTTTCAAATAGGTTATGAATTCTCTTACATGAATATTATCAGCATGATGATTTGAAGCAACATCCATAGAACTGAGTAAGGTATGCATTTCTTCTAATTCTGAATTAAGATAAAACAATTGAGCCAATACAACAGTATAATAAAGACGTTCTTCATAAGCTTTACTTGCATAATTATAATTAGCACTGATAGAATGAGCATAAGAAATCAATTGAGCCAACTTCTCACGAGGAGAATCATTACCAGCCGCTTCAAACGTACTAGCGGGTAATAATTCCAAACCATTAAATTCGTTTTGAATCAATAATTGTAATTGATAGTCTATGAATATTATTTGCGGGAAAAACTCTTGAGACTCTTGAAATTCCAAGATTGATCTTGGGAAACAACCAAGATTCAATGTCTTGATATACTTTTCGTGAATAGAATTTTCAATCAACATTTTGACACAGCAGGAGAACTTGGATACTGCAATTCAACCGGGACAACAGGAAAGAAAGAATTGAATTAAGAAACAAATCAGAAATCAAAAAAGAAAAACAAAAAAAAACAAAAAAACAAAAAAAAAATTGAAATGAAAATGGAAATTGCTCTCTCAAAAGCTCACTGGAATGTCAGTATAATTAAACGAAACTATAAATGAGTATTCAATAGTGTAAGGAGTGAGTCGAGGAAGATACGAATTGATTTACTCGAGTAGATTAAGTATCGTCGAGGATTCCACCCTTTTAAAGAAGAAAAACAAAAGAGAGATAAATTGGAAGATAATGACACTTTTCCAAATGGTATTAACCTTTTTTTGTCTTGTTTTATTGTTTACCTCAACTTTTTCCAGTTCTAACTCTATTTTTTTTGTTTTTTCTTTGAATTTTCGTGAGACTTTCAAAGAAGCAAAAAAATCACAAAAAAACAAAAACAACAAAAAAAAATGATTGAGAGATTCAAATGCACACACTATTTCCTTAGTAGGATAACAATTGAGTGTGAAAATTGGAAAATAGAGGAGGTATTGACATACCAAAAAGCCTATTGTCTTTTAACAAAAAAGCATGAGAAGATTATTTCTCATCTCAACTTAGACATAAGTGTAAATACAATTCGAACTATTTCCACGGTTTAGGGGTGCTAGGGTTCATGCGTGTGAAAAAGATCATCTACAACTCCGCTTAGTTTTTGATTAATTTAAATTCATTACACATTATATTAACATTTTATTATATTAACATCTTTCAAACACCTTATATAGACCTGGTAAGTCTGCGATTTGAACCACGTCTCTCAATAAGTTTTTAGTAGCCAAAAAACGACGTTTGATCATAGGGAATATAAGATGTTCTAATTGACTATTTAATTCATCACGTTTCTGATTATTCAAATTTCCATTTTCTAATTGATTAGAGGAAATGCTATCGGGAATGTATAACAAGGCAATTTCTTTCAAAATGGTTTGGAATGATAATTTTTCATCTTCAAAATGAATATCACTACTACTACCCAACCGATAAATGAAAAATGGTATTTTTTTCAAACTTGGAATAACATCTTTCATTATTAATGGTAATGAGACTAGTATTGGTTTACCATCTGAATTAAAATCTAATCCTATCTCAAAATATTCCTTATACATTTCTTTCATATCCATAAGCTTATCAATAACCATTTGTTTTGGTACAAGCTCACGGGTCTTTTCATTCTCAAATATGGGATCTAAGATATCATCAATAAGAATGGAATCAGTAAGTTTGAATTCACCAAAATTCATGAACTCCGATAATGCAACTTGGTAATAAAATTCATTAAGTACGGCAGCATAATCACAAAGGAAAAGTTTTACATCATATTGGAAACAACATAATCTCTTTGTTTCATCAACTATCCCCACATAAACAGAATTATTGAAGATATTGGTTAGTGGTCGATGTAGTCTTGACTTAACTTCTTCTTTTAATTCAAAAATACTACCGAAGTTAACTACGACCTTTTGTTTGTTACTAACAAGGTAATCTAATTCAGCCACTGATTTCATCCCACTAGAAAGACTATCCCTTGAAACATTTTTCTCCTTTTCATCTGCGTCGTCTTCTTTAAATGCATCGGTTGGACCAGCCTCGTAAGTATCTTCCGTTGATTCATTTCTGGCCAACGACAATCTATCATTAACTTGATCTCTGGTACTCTCGGAAGTATCATCGTTTTCATCTGCAAGTTTCTGTTTTTCATTGGCTTTACTGCTTGCGGAATTTATATTATGAAAATCATTGAAATCAACCTTTGATACGGAAAATTCCTGCGTCATTTGTCTTTGATAGTTATTCTCAGTTTGATTTGAAAGGTATTGGTTTAGTTTAGCTTGCAGGGCATCTACTCTTACCAATTTGTTTTCTTGACGATACTTTTTGGTTGCTTGACTGCTTAACGATTCATCAATCAGCCTTTTAGAATCATTTCTTTCAAAAAGCACACCTTGGGTTTTAAATTTTCTTGAGCTATCAATATTTGATAGGACTTTATGAACTTTAGCACAAATTGCATCTATGATTTCCTCTTCATTTAAAAATCTGACTTCTCTCTTCGTAGGATGAACATTTACATCTAAGTTCTGCGGAGCTATTTCTAAACTCAAATATATAAATGGTTGATTTCCCTTAGGTAAGAAAAATTGGTAAATAGAAGTGAGAGCCCTTTTCAATGGATCACAAGAAACCAATCTATGATTAATGAAAAAAACCGGCTGAGTTCGTTTTTTATTATTATAATTAGAGTTTGTAATGGCACCAGTTACTTTAAGTAGCCCGAACAGCTCTTTGTAGGTATCTTCTCTATCCTCATTATTTTCACTTCCATCCAATTCTAATTCGATTAGCTCATTTGCAATTGCTGTACCGAATATAACCCTTATTCTTTCTTTCAAGCTCAACAGTGGTCTCGTTGAGAGAATTTGATGAGATTCACCAAATTTCTTGCAGCTAAACCCTACACCATTAGTATGAATTGCATATCTACCAATGACATCTAAGATTTTAGCGAATTCATCATTCTTCGACCTGAATGCTTTTAATCTTGAAGGTACATTATAAAATAGATTTTCCACTATGATCTGAGTACCATCTTTCCCTGCGATAGGTTTTGGTTCCACACTTTTACCTGTGTCAGCTTTGAAGTTTGGGGTTGCAAGTTTACCGTTCAAATAGAATGCTTTGAATGCCAAAGGGGAGTTAGGTGTTTTAGTAACAACTGATAATCTGGATATATGTGATATACTTGCCAATGCTTCACCTCTGAAACCATATGTAGCGATACTTTCTAAATCTTCAAATTTTGAGAGTTTAGAAGTGGCAAATCTTTCACAAAGTAGATGCAAGTCATCCTTATGAATTCCTTTCCCATTATCTGTGATTTGAAGCAATTTCAAACCACCATCTTTTATTAGTATGTCAATCATGGTTGAGTTCGCATCAATGGAGTTCTCAAGTATTTCTTTCAATGCATTTGCCGGTTGTATAATGATCTCACCAGCGGCAATCTTATTGACCACTGACAAATCGAGGGCCCTGATCTTGGCTTCTTCTGGCGCTTCAGTCATCGCACCTGCTATGTCTTTGGTAACAACTTTATGTTAAGTGGAGATATATTGGTAAAAGTTTCTTGATAGTTATACGTATTTGAATCAAATTGAGACGCGCTGTGTGTTTTTTTTTAGTGTGAGGGTGTTTTCGCGTGAGGATGGCGAGTATAATTTTTATTTTTTTTTTTTTGCTTCTCGTTATCTCTTAAAATGACTTGCACCAACTTCATATCATCCTATATAAACCAGTCTAGTTTTTAATCCATAATTGGGGATAGGATATGACAAAAAGTCCGACAGAAATGGCATCACCAGATCGTGACGGCGATTCTTCCGATGAAGGCTCTTCTTCATCTAGTCAAGAACGCACTCAGCGTACCAAATCCCGTATTCTGAAAACAACCAGAAATGAATTCTCTAATAAATATGAACGTTTTAGAAATAGACTACAGTCTGGGAATAGCAAGGCTGAAAAAGGGGAAGCTACTCAACTCATTCTAGAGCATTTGAAACAATTGGATAGCATATATAATATGGTTCAACTAGAAAAAAACAGAGATACCAGGGTTCAACTTATGGATGCTGAGGCCCTACATGATTCTTCTAAGCTTGCTGCAACTAATGCTAGAAACATTAAATTTGATGACGTCGGTATATCCTTAAGTGGAAAAGAATTTATCAAGCGCGTGAAAGGTTACATGAATCCGGATGAAATCACTGGCATTGATCAAGATGATTACACTAACGATAATAATATTGATGATTACGATGATTCTGACTCAAATGTTGGTGGCCACGCTGATGTTTTTAATTCGTATAATTGGATGAAGTTGGGAGCGTTGTACTTTTCACAGAGTAATAGAGCCATTTCAACAGATTTTTTATATGGTCCCTTGGCCACAGAAAGAAAAAGACCAGCACCAAGACAAAGAAACGTCGATGATACAGGAAGAGGGCCACTCACAACTGCAAAACTGATCCAAGCTAGTGATCTAAACGCTGATACTGAACGAAGCACATCTGATATGGTTCGCCTGGTATATCGTACTTTTAATGAAAAAGCAGGGGATAAGGAATATAATTTTTTTAAATTCTTTATAGACCCGCAATCATTTTCACAATCGGTAGAAAACCTTTTCTTCACTAGCTTTCTTATCAGAGATGGTAAACTCAAGCTTTACAAGGATAATGAAGGAATCCCAATGATTAAAATATGTTCCATGCGTGAAGCAGAAGAAGCTAGTTCTGCGTCAAAGAATAAGACTCATCATATAGCAACATTTGACTATCAAACATGGGAAGGGTTGGTCAGAACATTCGACATAACTGAAAGTTTCTTGGGCCACAGAGACATAGAAGCCGATCAGTTTCCTAGTGATGAGGAAATTGATTTTGACGAGGCAGAAGAGGAAAATGAGGTCAAGTCAGATGAAGAGCTGTCGCAAGATCCTGGAAGTGCCATTGAAAGTAATATTGATAGTGAGGAAGAAAGTGGTACGCAGAGCATTTAAATCCAAGTTTAGTGTACAATAGTGTAATATAAATTGTATAATAGTTTATCTTTTTTATTTGATTCTTTCGAACGTTTAGTGTAATTCTAATGAATGTGGATATATATACAAGTAATTTATGAAATTATATACATGTAGTTAAAATTTGCGGATCTCATTAAATTCATCATCAGGAATACTTACCCAACCACCAACTTCCAAAAGTTCATTCATTGGCCATCTCCTTATTGGTAAAATGCTATAATCTGATTTTACTTTCAAATTTTCAAAAATATCAATTCCTGCAGCCCCAATCATGATAGCATTATCCGTGCACAATTCTACATCAGGGAAATGAAAAGTCATCTCTTCGGGGTTCATTTGAAGGTTAGAAGCGTAAGTTAAATCCAGAGATAACTTTTCTCTTAAAGTTTTATTTGCTGCAACACCTCCTGAGCAGATAAAGTCTTTAACCCCTCTTAACTCACCGTCACCATTTGTGGTTAATCCATGTTTATAAAGAGCAATGTTGATTCTGTCAATTAGGTGATTGAATATTGCTTCTTGGAACTTATAAGCAACAAACTGTTTTGTTCTTTTATCAAGGGCTCCATTATTGAAGTTCACTTCTTTGTAACGTTGCATCGAACTTTGGAACTGTGAAAATACGAACTCAATAACTGTAGGTACCTTTAAATGACTAGGTCCCTTAAGTGGTAGTCTTAGTTGAAGGTTAAACTCATTGTCAGCAGTGTTAGTCTTGATTTTGGAAAATTCCTCCTTAAGGTCTTTAGGAATGTTTGCAACGTATTTTTCGAGCTCCTTGCCCCTCATAATCCCTTCTATTCCTATTACTCGGGCACATTTATCGATTGAGTCACCTGCTGCTATATCCGATGTATTGATTATTACCCTGTGATCTGTAATAGACTTCAGTAATACCAACATTGTATGACCTCCACTGCATAATAAACTCAAAAATGGGTATTTTGGTGGTGGTAAGTCGGGTTGACTGCTCTTGGGTAAGTTTGCTGTAAGTACATGTCCCAACATATGGTGAACTCCTATCAAAGGACGATTCCAAGCTATAGACAACCCTTTGGCTGTTTGGATACCTGTACTAAGAGAACCAACCATACCGGGGCCCCTTGTACAACAGATTAAATCAGGTGGAGACTGAGAGTTCAAGTTATGTTTAGCACAGAGCTCGGAAATCAAGTCTGCTAGGGCCATTTGATGAAACTCGTGAGCTGCTGTGGGTATTATTCCTCCATCTTTAGCTGAATTAAGGGTACCTTTGAATTGATCAATGATTTTTGGCGGTTCGTGAGGCAGATACTTATCTAGTAAAGCCACGCAAGAATCATCGCAGGATGATTCGATAGCTAGAACTTGATAATAACGACTAAAGCCTTTAATTGTTCCGGCTTGAAGTGTTCGTGATTTCGTAAGTAGGCCCCACATCATATCATACTACCAGATGCTGAATAATGTATTGACTCTTTTGCGATTGGTCAAAATGGAAGCCTAAAAAAAAAATTAAATGTGCAAAAACTGCTAACTGAAAGAGCTTAGTTGAAGTCAGTATCTCTCCTTTTCAACGAATAGCTTTTTGAAAACCAGTATATAAACTGCTGCCAGCTATATCAAATCAGAACATCCATCAGACCTGTCTTGTGTCTAAGATACGATTCAAGCTCTTCGAATTTTGAGAATACTGCACATTGTGTTCGAAAGTTGTTTTTTTTTTTTTGTTTTTTTTTTTTTTCATCAAATGATATTCCAGCGTGAAGCCAAAAATACACTAAAAAATTTTCCGACTCTTTTTTTGACTATAAAAGATTCAAAGCTTAAGACTAAGTTTAGGTAATATACAAGAGTAGCATCTGCTCCAGGTTCACCAGTCCCATTCTGTATAGCTCCTACATTTTTCATATAAAGAGATCCCGAAAGTTTCAAAGGTTTTAAACACATATTGCCTTCGTCAGACCGCGGGACATCAAAAGATAATATTTGATATTGATTTTTGCATATCAAATTTGAACTCTTTTGTTTTCAATTGCATTCATTCCAATACCTCATAAATCTGATGATCAGTATATATATTCTATCGTTTACTTGTTATCACTCTCAATAATCGGATTCATTTCAATCAAACTAGTTTCATCTTGATATTCATATTCTATAAACACATATTCATTTAGATTCCATATATAAAAAGAATGGCTCAGTCCTTTACAACACAAACTATACCGTTTAGTTTTGCACCACGTAATGACTCTCTGCATCCTACATGGCTGAAAGATCCACCATCCTCTTCTCCTTCACCTCCTTCCGAACCTATAAAATCCCCTGAAAATGAAACTATAAGACAAAAAGTATCACCCGTTATCAATTGTATGCTTGCGGGTGGTTTTGGGGGGGTTGTGGGAGACTCCACCATGCATTCTTTAGATACTGTTAAGACCAGACAGCAAGGCTTACTGTTTAATCCGAAATACAAAAACATGATTCCAGCATATATCACTATTTTTAAAGAAGAAGGGTTTTTCCGTGGATTATATGGGGGATATACTCCAGCCATACTTGGATCTTTACCTTCGACTGCTGCATTTTTTGGAACTTATGAATATACCAAAAGAAAATTCATCAACGATTATCATATGAACGAAACCTTATCATATTTTATCGCTGGTGTTCTCGGTGATATGGCTTCCAGTATTTTTTATGTTCCATCTGAAGTTTTAAAAACCAGATTGCAATTACAAGGGAAGTATAACAATCCTTATACCAAAGGTTGTGGTTATAATTATAAAGGCTTGGGTAATGCAGTCACCACTATCTTTAAGGCTGAAGGTGTTTCAACATTTGCATTTGGGTATAAAGAGACCCTTTTCAGAGATTTACCATTCAGTGCTTTACAATTCGCATTTTATGAACGTTTCAGACAATTGGCGATTTATTACAACAACTCCTCTGATTTAGCAATTCCTCTTGAATTGTTTGTGGGTGCTGCTGCTGGTGGTCTTGCGGGTACTCTAACTACACCATTAGATGTCATCAAAACTCGTATTCAAACTGCCACTGTAGATTCTTCTGCTGGTAATTCCAACCCTGGTGGATCTTCTCCAAATACAGTGAGTCTCAAGTCAAAGAATAATGGTAGTATAATCACCCAGATATTGAGTAAATCTTCGACAGTCAAAGCACTTGGCTCTATTTATAAAAATGAAGGTATCTTAGGGATGTTCTCCGGTGTTGGTCCTCGTTTTATTTGGACTGGTATTCAAAGTTCTATCATGTTGTTATTATACCAGGTATCATTGAAAAAATTTGATGCTTATTTTCCTGAAGGAATAGTTGAAACAAATGTTTTGAGTTCGTAGATTGCGCCTCAAATCATTGAAACGAAAGTAGGTAGTACTAGTTCGAATTACCTGATTTTCCTGTACTGCTGGATATTTAATTTGGTAAAAATTGATAGAGTATCCAGGACTTTTTATAAACTGAAATATCATGAACCCCCAAGGCAATTAGAGACGTTGTTTCTTGAGATTATGATACCTCCAATGCGATCAAAGGGAATCGATTATTTGAACTCAATATTGCATTTCTTCAGTAATTATCTTTTTCATTTTGGTTTATTTCACTTCTTTGATGATGAAGAATAAGTCAAAATTTCAAAAGGACCAAAATACAAACAATAATATAATTCTAAATATTATTATTGATTTCCTAGAACCCAAATGTTCTATACTTGTCTCTTCATCCACATCATCATTATCGTTATTCGATATGATCACATATTTATTATTAATATAACCCTTCCTTTCTTTTGTACATATTTTCCTATAATTTCTCTGTTTAGACTTATATATATCATTTCTCCACCTGAATATAGATTATGATCGACGTTAAACTATCCTTGTAGAACTTCCGCAATTACATATTTTCCCCGCATAAGAGCATGGATCAGTCTCTTATAACAAATAACAAACTGAACTCTTGGATATTTGTCTTTTCTCATACTTTCGGATAATCGTAACATTATCCTGTAGAATTCATTTTTAAGTCAAGAATAAACCTTTTAGCAGTCCCCAAGACCAATTCAAGAATGTTACAGCTCATGTGAGGGGGGGTATCTTGCGATGGCTCAAGATGCTTTAGACAAGAAGGAAATTGTACATGGTAGCTATTGATGCAGTTCCCGGGATTTCTTTGAATTGACTCAAATACCTAATAATACGAACACTGGCAAGAAAAGATTTTCTGTAAAATAGATATAGTACAGCTATTATCTCCGGTTGTGGCCTGAAAAATGCTTCAATGGTGGGCATTTGTTACTAACCATATTGGCTTGATCGACTGGTTTGATCGACCGGCTCGATCGAGCCGGTACCTTCCTAATAACTACCGTTTTCCAGAGGGGGGAGATGCAGATGGCCACCAATAATAACTCCCAAATATACTAAATATTGCCGGTAGCGTTCTATCATGATGTTGTCTGGGCTGAAGTGGCTGAAGGGGCTGATATACTGACATGTTCACTTTCATAGTGATCGTATTTCGCATCTACATAATCTGAATGTCAAAAGGGAAGATAGTTTATCGTCTGAAATTGCCATTTTTTATTATATGACAAATTAGATAATTTCAAATTTGTGGAGAAACCTTCCACGGGGGCTACAGCCGACGCTGAAGGAATTCGTGAAGACAGCGTGTATCGCTGAATACATCTCTTAATAACAGTTTCAATAGGAAACTGTGATAGGCAAAAAGTATGAGAACAAAGAGTATGCATCCTATAAAGATTGTTCAACATCTTTATAAGGTAAAGTTATTGTTCAATTCGCAAACTAGCTGATCTGGCTCGAACTCTCGGGACTTGACGAGATCACCGAATATTCTCCTCACTTCAATCAGACTGCTGTAAGGATATTTGCTAAGTTACCATGACGATAATCCTTTCCCTTTTATTAGTATCATATGTAATTGTTGCTTAACCTTCCCTTCGTAGTATCCTGTCCAGAAAAGTAATCTTTAACGTAGTCCCAATAGTAAAGTCTTGAACTTCCTCGTAAATCAGCTATTTCGAAGTACAAGTGGCCCATTCGGTAATCAATCCTTTCAAATACAATCTGCTTTGTGAGAACGGTTAGGCTCTTAATACCTTCAACATGACAATATCTTGTGTGAGCGAATTGACCGAGACACAATATAAATGAGGTGCCCAGGAACTACTTAATTGGGAAGTATTCTTTGTTGCATATGCTGCAAATATTCCCCTTTTTTTTTTTTTTTTTTGTTTTTTGCTTTGTTCGCACTTTATCTTTTGGCTATTGTCGGACGCATAAGCCTAGTGGCTACGAAGCTTGTTAACTTTGGTAATTGATTAAGCTGTTTTGGAGATCAAACAAGCTTTGATGGGGTATGGCTCTCTTGTAGGTTATCTGTGACTGTAATGCAAAAAAAACGCGTAGTGGGTATGGCGTTTTCTATTCTTTCAAACAAAAATAAAAAATGTAAAAAAAAACAAATGTCACGTCCTTACTTTAACCCCAAAGTTTCATGTAGGCAAATCACGGCTACTGGCAACTAATTGCAGTCACTTCTTTCAAATAAGCTTTTACTACTAGTTACTAGAAACTAATTTCGTGTTGTTAGGGCGTTGGCTAACTGACTGATTCCGCTACCTTTCTATTTCTAGCTCCACTTCGGATTTGCATCGATTTCAATGCAAGAATGGCATATTTTTCCGTTTTGAAGAGTTTATACCTTTTATCTCAGGAGTTAATGCCTTTTATCTAAGGAGTTTATGCCTTTCCAGGAGTTTATGCTTTCTAACTCAGAAGTTTATAATCCTGGTAGACTTCTCTACCGGGGACACCTGCGTGCAGTTCATGTGTGCTTTTCTTATTTTAAATCACCTCTTATGGATAGATAAGTGCTTTTTTATGGTTTTGTCCTTCTTAAGAGGCATCACCGTACAGCTTCATACTCTTCGAGCTACTCTTTACAGAATTGCAGCTAAGTCAACCTAAGTAGCTTTTCCTATTCCAGGAATTTTTCAGCTCTGGTGTTGAAGCTAGTAGAGATTCATTATAGCTTCAATTTTTTACTACCTTGGAAGGTAATTTGTGCATTGAAGATTCAAAGATCTTGAACAGTAGATGATCAGTGTATATATAAAATGATTTCTAAATGGTAAGTTCACCTGCTTTTTGGAAAATATTTTCTGTCAACATATTTTCGAAAAGTTAAAAAAACCAAAACCATGAAGCTCGAATTCAACCTATTCCTATTATTCCTGTTCTGTTTGCTAAAAAATGTTTTAGCTGGTCCTATGAAAGTTGCTCTTCCTTCTGAAGATAGTTTTTATAAATACAATGGTAGCATTAAGGATGTTAAGCCAGGTACTGTGTTAAAATCAAGAAAGACTCCTCACAAACTTAGAAGTATTTATTTCCCGGTGAATGTTAAGAATTCATGGCAATTATTAGTCCGCACTACTGACTCTCATGATCAACCTAATGTTATTGTCACAACCGTCATCGAACCTTATAATGCAGACCCATCCAAATTATTATCATATCAAACAGCTGAAGATTCATGTAGCGGTAACTGTGCTCCCTCATACTCATTCCTATACGGTGCATCCATGGATACAGTCACAACCCAAGCAGAAATGCTTTTGATCCAAATTGCCTTGGAAAGAGGGTGGTACGTTGTTAGTCCTGATTATGAAGGTTCTAAAGCAGTATTTACTGCTGGACGTCAAAGTGGACATGCTACTCTTGACTCTATTAGAGCTACGCTTAAGTCGAGTAATATGACAGGTGTCGATTCTGATGCCAAAGTTGCCATGTTTGGTTATTCAGGTGGTAGTTTAGCTAGTGGACATGCCCTTGAATTACAACCAACGTATGCTAAAGAATTAAAGTCAAATCTAATAGGAGCTGCTCTTGGTGGATTCGTGACAAATATTACAGCTACTGCCGTTGGTGTTGAAGGAACTATATTTGCAGGGTTGACGGGTTCAGCTATTGGTGGTTTGATGAATGAAAATCCGGATTTAAAGGAATTTGTTGATGACCAACTTATGCCTGGTACCAATGAATCATTTTACCAAACTTTTGAAAAATGTATGGTTGGTTCAATTCTTCATTTTGCTTTGGCTAATTTTTTCACTGGTCCCACTAGATATTTTAAAGATGGATATAATATTTTTCAAAATAAAATAGTAAAACAGGTAACTGATAATAGTACACTTGCTCTTAATAATAAAACATCACTTCCAGAAGTTCCAATAATGATTTTCCACGGTATGAATGATACTATTGTTCCTTATAAAGAGAATTCTGCCAGAGTTGCTAAATCTTGGTGCGATAGAGGTATTAAATCTTTGGAACTCAATCTGGATTTAGGTGGACATATCACTGAAATATTTAAAGGTATTCCATCAGGTTTTGCCTGGTTAGAAAAAATATTTAATGGTACTAAACCCCATGATGGTTGCAAGTTTTCAGTTCGTGAATCCAATTTACATTATCCAGGTGTTAACACCACTGTTCATGAACTTTTAGTATCTGCTGCTGAACTGATTTTAGGATTCGATATTGGTCCTAGTGGTGAAAGAATGGAGTCCAAATTGGCTTTAACCAAAATATAGTCATTCAAATGTATCTTGTTTAAGCCCACCCATTCTAGCTAGACCACTTTAAACACAGCATTGAGAGCCAGAGCAAGGAATTTTTGGAAATAATTTTTTTGCAACTATTTTTTCCGCTATTATTCTAGACCCTTTTTCTAATGAGAAAGCCAATTGCTGCTTACCATACTTTCCAAAGGCTGTTCCCGCATGTTTTTGTTGGCTTTTCTTTCTTTTTTTTGTCATTTGTTGTTGTTTGGCTGATGAAAGCAACTATTTTTAAACTGCTTGGGCGAATTGAAAAGTTTTTTTTTTTTTGCTTAGAATTTATTCAGCTTACACACATCCGCAATCTATATGGTGAAGGCTTCACTATCTTCGCTTCCACGATTGCCGCATTTACTTATTTACTTATGTATCATTATGTTGCTTCTTATATTTACCTAGAAGCCGTTTATGTAATACGTTAGGAGCTCCAGTTCCTACAATACTAGAATACATGATGTTTCTTCGTAAAATAAAAACTGCGTATTTGTAAAAATGATGATTTTTCCAAAAATGTCTCAGATTATCGGGCAAAAAATGTGAAGATTGCTTATGAAAAAAAAAACTTTATAAAGAATGCCGCTCTTAATGCAAAAAGATTTTGAAGATTTTGAATAAGATTTTGAATAAATTATTGAATAAGAGTTTTTTTTTTTTTTATACTTCTTCTTCTTCTTCTTCTTCTTCTTCTTCTTCTTCTCAAGCAGAATAAGACACTTAACGGTCAACTATTTGAAAATGAGTCAGAAGTTTACAAATCCAAGCATTTCTTCTTTCCCCCTCAAAAGCTTCTCTATCAAACAGCTCCATTCTGACAACTGGAGTCACGTTAACCGCCCTTCTCTTACTATTCACTGTGATTGTCTGGATCCGGTTAAAGTTTTATCACTCAGGATAAGCAACCAAGCTATTGTATGTATTGGTCATTTATCTTAACAACCTATGGGTTTAAAAACTAACTTCTCATATAGGAGACATTACGTGTGGTACCTGAAAGATACACATCACTTTTTGTCAAACAACTTGCAGTTTCTATTAAACAACTAGAAAATGATGAAATTGTTAAAAGAGTACAGGTGAATTTTATAGCCGCTAAAGATCTTGATCAGTTCTGTATATTTATAGAGCAGTACATGCCCTCTCTGATTAAATATGCTGATGATAAGTCATCTCCAAATAGCAAAAATCAAGTTACCCCCTTGACTCAAAGTCTATTTACTTCAACCCAACCAGTATTCCATCCAAAAATTGTTGAATCCTTCACATCTAACCCCCAGTTTCTGGCTAATTCAGCAACTAAACAGTTGCAAAAAGCTTCCTTGAATTATGATCAAAGTCAATTGTCCCACAAGGATATGGATTCCTCTGCTATTAGTTCTAGTCAGCCCCACCATCTTGTTGAACCCATACCCTATCATCAATATCCTTCAGGTCCTGTGAACTTGAATTCTTCTAATACCCATAATTACTCTCAACATCAATCTTTCTACTACCCTTCCCAATACCGCGGCCAAGCCACTCAGATTGAGCCAAGGCATCGGCAACAATACCAAGCAAGCCAAAAAAATCATGGTTTTAGCTATCCTGACCCTCCTTCCCCAATTGGTGTTTTTCAAGATGGGAAAATTCCCCAATACTATCAAATCTCTACAATGGGGCAACCGCATATGAACTCTCATATATCTGTTCAAAATCAACTACAATATTACCCAGTGATTAATGCAAGCCAAATTGGCTCTACTCATCAAACTATTTCTTCTTTTCAACAGCCTGTTGTATTTCAGCGAGACGAACCCACTCAAAACCATGCATCAGCAGTACAGGTGACTGCTTCCTCCGTTAAACGTGTTGGTTCAGATCTATGTGCTGCTTCTGAACGAATCACTGCTAAAATTCTGGAATCTTCCCAGAAGGCGATTCATATCGAACGAGATATTACTGCTACAATTGTTTCTCCTGATCCTGAAGCTATAGACCCTCAACATGATTGCCAAAGATCAGGGGTTCGCTCTTCATCGACAGCGGTAAGTGCAGCATTAACTATAATTGAACTTCAACCAACTCAAGTGGCTCAGCTGCAAAAAGAAAGACCTATTTTTGAAATAAAGAGCGAAGAAAAGCAAGACGTCGAAAGTATAGGCAAAAATTTGAATGACGGAGACTCTAATAAAGGGGTGCTTGTTCATGGCAAGCGAAGGCGCTCATCAACAGATGAAATCGCTGGTAAAAGATCAAAGACCCCAAAAATTTCAAAGATTGATGAAGCGACTACAATAAATGACAAATCACACCTGGCCAGTACAGAAATACAAAGTGCTGATGAATTGGATGATGATGAATTAAAAGTACTCATTATAGAAAAATTAAAACAAAAGGATTTCACAACCTTTGTGAAAAGAATTGAAAGAATTGCATATAGTGAAAGTAACTAAATTTCTATAGAATAAAGTAAAGGAAAAATAAATATTTTATGATTATAAAGAAGTTTTTCACTTCTCATTAAAATTTTATGTAATGGTAATTAACGATAGACCTTAATCCACTTCTTAACAATGAGCCCGTCATCTTGTTCAATATCTTCTGAAATAAGATCATACCCAAAAAATTTGGGAGCTATTTTGAACATTACAGCCCAATAAGCAACACAAACTCCTAAACAAAGCAAAGCAACAACTGCAAAGTTCGGCCAATTTTCTAACCCTTCTGGGTTTGGGCTAACACTTGATGCAAAAGGCGAAATAGCAAGATATGTGATGATAATCAATACTGATATGGTACCAAAGTATGAAGCTCTAATAGGGGCTCTTATATGAGGATATCTGCGTCTGATAATAAAGATCCCAATAGTAGCTAAACCGATAAAAAGTTGATTGGGGTAACCTTCTAATGAAACGATATACCCATAGATATCTTTACCGGGAGATCCAAGAATTACTACTGTTGATAATGCGCAACTCAATATAATACTGGGTAATGGTGCATCATACGGCCAATTCGATGCCATGGTATGTGAGAAAGGTAAGTACCCTTCTTTAAATACCTCCTGACTAACCCTAGATATTGTGTATAAAACAACAAATACGTTACCCCCGGCGCAGCTCGCGGCAGCAAGGGTTAAAAACTGTTTACCAAATCTATACCCAAAGACCTTTTCAAAAAGTAATGAACCAATTAGTTTACCGCTGTCCCTTATTTCTTGATCCGGAATGACAACCAAGTAAGCAATATTAGTGAATATATAAGTTATTGTAACTATAATTAATGATAAGGGACCAGCAATTTTGAAGGTTCGTACTGGATCTTTGATCTCATTGGATACGGTATGGACAGAGTTCCATCCACCATACGCAAATGTTGCCTTGATAACAGCACTTGAAAATTTAGAGGTTGACAAAGAAGTCTTCACCGTGAAGAAATCATTCCAATGTAATTGGTTCTCAATTTTTGTTATTGAGTAAGGGAAAAAGGTGGTATATATTCCGGTTAGGACCATGATAGCGGCTAATCCCAATTTCAAGACACCCAAAACATTTTGGACTCTAACACCATGGGTCACACTTATTCCATGAATCAAAGCAGTGAAATATAAGAATAATAAAGCAGTTATTCTTGTTTTGTACTCGGTGGGTTCTACACCAATTGCTTGTAAGAAATACTCCCCAAAAACAAGAATATTCAGGACTGTGAAACCAAACATAACCGAATAAATCAGGAATACGACAGTTGCAAGCATATAGGGTTTATCGTAGATGAACTCCATGAAAACTTTAGTTCCACCACTTCTGGGAATTAAAGAACCTAACTCCAAAAAAACATACAAACCACTAAATGCTAAAACGGCTGCTATTATCCATGCTAAAAAGAAGAAAAAGGGTGATCCTCCACAATCTTCATATATTCCACTGGAAACTGCTAAGAAACCGGAACCAAGAATACGACTTATGAAAAGAATCAATGTTGAAAATACTCCTAAATGTCTCCCCTGTGGGGATTCCTCTAAAGCGGCCAAATAAGTTACACTACCACTCAACTCTGTTGATGGTCGAGTATAGGCATCGTCACCTGGTAATAGCTGGGAAATACTTGACTCCAAATCCTGATTTAGAGATGCGTTGGAACTATCTATGGCAACTTCAACGTCACCTAACTTTTTATATCCAACCGGTTCCAGCATTATGTAAAATGTACAACTAAAAGTAGCTGGAAGATAAGATTATATGGATAAAAGCAAAAGATTATAAATATTCTCGTACATTAACTTAATGTTATTCAAAAGGATTATTGATCTATATCTATTTATAAGGATCCGTGGAATGTGGTCCCGAAACCCTGTTATTGTTATTGTCTGTGACTATCAGTATGGTGTTTTTTCCTACAAGTTCCGCTGTGGCGATAAGAAACTTGGTTTTCGCACGTCAATATGTTGCATCAAAATTACCTACAATAGAACAACACCTGCAAAAAAAACAAAAAAATCCACCACACTGACAAATCAATCAGATATTACTGATACTCCATAAGATGATCTAAAATAATGATATATTGAATTAGTGATATATACGTATGAGTGGTTGATTGGGTTACGACCAACAAAGATATTAAACAACAGAAGAGGTTACGTAAATAAATAAATAAAAAAGTGACTTTTTCAAAGAGAGGAAATCAAAAGAAATGTATGAATGGAGAAGTATGCTTTAGTAAGATCGGAATGTCCTATTTCGAAATTGTCTTGGAGTTCTTCTTAGAGACATAGGCTTCCTTAGCCAATTTTGTTAAAGCATCCAATTCACCACTATTGTCACACATACTGTAGAATAAGGAACTTTTATCAGCAATCAAAACATATGGATCCTCATACTCAACAACTTTACCAGCATCCATGACTAAAATTTTATCATAATCAATGATAGACCTTAATCTGTGTGCGATAGTAAGAATTGTAGAATTAGAAAACTCGTCACGAATAGTTTTTTGGATAGTTGCATCTGACTTGTAATCAATAGAAGCGGTAGCTTCATCCAATAAAATAACCTTTGGGCTTTTTAATAATGATCTAGCCAAACACATCAATTGTCTTTGACCTTGTGACAAGTTATTACCACCTTCGGTAACAGAAGAAGAGAGGTTTAAAAATTTATTTTGATTTTCATTGGCTTCCCCGACAACACCCTCATCAGTGCTAATCAAATTAACTCTTCTCAATGCTTCAAAAATTTGATTATCATCATATTCATCAAAAGGATCTAAATTAGATCTAATAGTACCAGTAAAAAGAGTTGGATCTTGGGGAATAATAGTAATAGCTTGACGTAAATTACGTAAACCAATCTTTGAAATATCTACACCATCTATGACAATTGAACCAGTTTCAGCATCCAAAAATCTAAAGAATGCCGTAATAATAGTTGACTTACCAGCACCAGTACGACCAACGATACCAATTTTATTATTAGGCTCAACATGGAAAGTGACATTCTTGATAACCCTTGGTAACTCTGGAGAATATCTTAATGAAACATCATCAACTTGAATTTCACCTTTTTCTGGCCAGGTTGAACGTGGTTCGGTTTCGGCAATTTCCTTAGGAGGTTCTTGTTCAATATCAAGATACTCTTGTAATCTTTCAACTGAATTCATATTCATTTCTACACCAGCGTAAAGACGAACGATCCATAAAGCACTTTCAGAGAAAGCAATAGCGTAAGATAATGACAAACCAGCTAAACCAGCATCAATTTTACCAATGGATAATAAAACAAAAATACCAGCAAAGAACATAACTAAAGAACCAACTGCATCAATACGGAACGCTAACCATCTATTGGCAACCCACAAGTAGAAAAATGGTTTATTATTTTCATCAATTGCTTTCAAGTTTTGTTTCATAAATCTGGCTTCAACACCATAGGCTCTAATTGTAGCAACACCATTCAATGATTCAGAAAAGTGTTGATGGATTGGGGATTTGGTGATAGATTCGAATCTCTTTAATTCTCTCGAAAGAGTGATATAGAATAAACCAACCAAATAGTATAAGTAAGCAATGATTATACCAAAGAATACAAAACCTGGGGTAATAAAAATAATAAGAAATAAGATAGAAACACATTGAACGAGACAAATAAATACACCTTCAGCAAATGGAGTCAATTCTTGATCAACAGATTCGATATCTTTAGAAAATCTATTCATAATACGACCTTGAGGAGTTTTATCAAAAAATCTAAGTTTGGCACTCAAGACCCTATCCAAGACTTGTTTGAAAATTCTGTTAGAAGCAGAAATTCCAGCAAAGAAAGTGACATAAACTCTGAAAGCAGCCAAAATAGAATAGGTAACCCCAATTATACCATAAATGGAAATATAGTAAGTAGTTGAATGTTCTTGTTTATAAGTCTCCAAAGTAGTGAAAACACTGCTAACGTGATGATAAGCACCAACAAAAGTACGGATTAAAGGAGAGCCAGAAACTTGAGAACCATCATATACATTACCAACGCCCATTATTGACATAATATTCATTGATTGGGATTGCTCACTACTTAAAGACCAATTTCTTAACCACCAAGATTGAATTATATAGGTACCTTGCGAAGCAACAAAAGCGATTAAAACAGCACACCATGTTGGCCAACCACCAAAAACTTTAGCATAACCTTTATAAACCTTCAAGCCAACAACCCCTTCAGATTTGAATTCTTCCTCTACTAATTTACCATCAGACTTGATAACGTTTTCTTCGGTATTACCTTCTTCGTTCAAGGCCTTTAATTTACTTTCAATAGTAGCAGCTTTAGCTTTCAAAGATGAATTTTTTTCTTCTAAAGATTGTAAATTGGTAGTTGATTGATTACGAGAATTCATAACTGAGGACTTGACTAAATCATCATCACCTAATTCACCATTAGCTAATAATTCTTCAGGTACACCTTGAGTCTTTACTTTACCGTTATCCATTACAATGATCCATTCAGCTTTTTGAACAGTTAATGCAACATTGTGAGACACTAAAATACAAGTTCTACCTTGCATTAAAGGACCAGAAATACAATTTTCGTAAATCCATAAAGCAGTATGAGAGTCAACAGCTGATAAACAATCATCTAATAAAATATGTCTTGAATTGGAGTATAAAGCTCTTGCTAAAGAGACTCTTTGTTTTTGACCACCAGATAATGTAATACCCTTTTCACCAATTTCAGTTGAATCACCAGCAGCTAAGATTTGTAAGTCACGAGTTAATCCACAAGCATCGATAACCTTATCGTAACGGTCTTGGTTGAAAGGAGCTGAAAAAATAATGTTATTTCTGATACTATCATTCAATAACCAAGCAGATTGGGAACAATAAGCAACGGATTCAGTTAAACCAGTTTGAGGATCAACAACCAATTCTTCTTGTGGAATGATACCAGGAAGGAAAACCTTACCACTAGTTAAATTCATTTCACCTAATAAAGCCAATAATAAAGAAGTTTTACCAGCCCCTGTAGGACCAATAACAACATTCAATTTACCAGCTTTGAAATCAATGTTAAGATCTCTTAATTTGAAATCATCGGAAGAGGATTCATTCCAAGAGAAGGAAGCATTTTCAAAACCAACATAAGGAGAGTTTGGACCCTTTTCTTGACCTAATTGTTCATATTTTGAAGTTTCATCTTCTTCTAAGAAATCCCCAACTCTATCTACAGAGACTTTTGATTGGATAACATATGCAGTCATATCAGATAATTGATCTAATGGAGATCTTAATAAGGTGAATAAGGATAAGGAAGTGAAAGCAATTGGAGCAGTTAAAGTATTACCTTCGATAATTACATAACAATAGAAAGAAATCAAGGTGATTAAAGTAGGAGTAATAAACCAAACAAAAGCACTAACACACCAAACACCTGTTCTCCATTTCAAGTAAACCAATTCTTCATCTCTAATTTTCATAATATTTGAAATAAAGTTATCTTCCCAAGCGAAAAATTTAATAATTCTAATACTTTGTAAAGTTTCATTTAATTTTTGAATTCTCTCATCGGTAATACCCAACATAGTTTTTTGTAAACTTGCAGACCAACGAGCTAATTTATAATTAAGAGGTAAAAGAGCAACGATTGATAATGAACCAATCAAAGCACTCCAACCAATCAATTTATATAATAAAGTAATACAAATAAAAATCATTAGGATTGAACTAACGAAAAAATGTAAATAACCACAAATTTCAGAAACTTTAAAAGCATCAACAGACATTAAATTAATAATAGCACCTAATTCAGCGGTACCACTACCAGATTTTTTATCATCCTTTTTATCAACTTTACCTGATTCACTTGAATCATCGGTTGATTTTTTTTTAGATTCTTCTTTTGATTCTTCTTTTGATTGAGTATCTTGAACGGTAATTTTTCTTCTTAAAGCTTTAGCATAAATTTCACCAATTAAGATAGCTTTCATTCTAACACAAACTCTTCTACCAAGGAAAAGGGAAGAACCAGAACAAAGAGAAGTAACCATTTTAGTTACAGGCATCAAAATAACCAAAGACCAAGCGACATTTGTTGGACAAACTGAAGTATCTTCAACGTATTCCAAAACTTTTTTCAATAATAAAGATGGGAAAAAGATAAGAATTGATTCACAAACGGCCCAAAAAGCTTGAATGGCGAATAACCATTTAAAATGAGTAAAAATTTTAATAACAAATTTTGAAGTTGATTTTGAAGATTCAAAAGATTTTAAAATATTTAAAGCATAATCATCTTGTCTTAAACCCCAAATATCTGATTTTTCTAAAGGTTTTTTATAAGCTAACCAAATTAATTTATCAATCCAAGTATAAGTTGAAAATGAGAAAATACTTGAAATATTTTCAGGAGAAGGAATTGAACCATCACTTGGGATATATAATTGAGCTGGTTTATCAGCTATTTTAGCAGAAAAATTTAGAATGAATAAAAGAAATGCAATAAAGAATTCAATAATATAATAGGTACGAACCGTATTATTTGAAACATGATTAATAAGAGCTGATCTAAGAGTAAGAATATTTGGGAAAAAATTGAAAAAATATAAAAATGTTGAATGAACCCATAAACTTGGTAAACGAATTATAACTTTTTTTAAATTAATAATTCTAAAAGTACCAATAATTGAAAGATAAGACCAAAATAAAATTTTTGTAATTGGAATATATAAATTATTTTCCCATTCAATTCCGAGATCTTTTATTAAAAAAATACTAATTGAAATTGCAAGTTGAATAATTACTAAAAGGTATTCAAATGAAACTCTAAATCTTTCACTACCATTTTTATAAACTTCATGAATATGACCATGAGGGGTACCATCTTCATTTGTATCTGGTAATCGAATTAAATCGAAATGACGACTTTTAAATGATATTTCTTTATTTTTCTTTATTATATTATCATCAATTGTACCATACGCGTCAGAAGATGCTAAAAGGGGTTGAGATTCATCATTTGATAATTGAATTCGTTTCTTTGATTTATACCAAGAATCAATAGATTTAGATAGTAATATTAGAAAAGATATTGAACCAGCCAAAGCAGGTATACCAAAATCTAAATAAGAATCTCTAGCACACTTGGTCACATCGTCATAAACCCACAAGGGACACGATGAGGTGGGTGGCACAGGGCTCGACAGGTTTAGAGCAGCCATGGTATTATAATGGAATTACAGTAACTTATTGAGATGGGAGTATAGAAGAGAAGAAGAAGAAGAAGAAGAAGAAGAAGAAGA
>JAJMOB010000001.1:748865-827348 GCA_030444945.1 Hyphopichia fennica
TTTTTTTTTTTTCTTTTTTCCTTTAACTTTGGCTTTTAGGGTATTTTGGTTCGGACATATTGTATGCCCGTTAACGAACGGCATCAGAGACGGAAATTGACTAGGAAGTGGACCAGTGAATATTGAATTGTATATTGAATTGAATATTGAATAAGGAAACTCGTGTACAGTAGTCGAAGTATACTAGAGTATATTCAACTAGAGTATAGAGTGTACTCAACTAGAGTATAGAGTATAAGTAGAGAATATATTGCAATGTATAGTTATAATGTAATTATAAACTATAATTAGCTATAATTATCGTACATAAATCCGAATTCTACATACTGTTTCTTCTAGCCCTTGTCTCTTTTTGACATTTTCTGAGCAATCAACGACATGGGTTCGCTCCTTCGTAAGGTGGCTACCGCTTTTTAACTTGCCGTTTTCGTTTCTAATCCGCTTAGTTGAAGTTTTATGACTCACAATTCGTATTCCCCTCTTCAATGACCTATGTACTCAATTTACTACCTCATTTAAAGTATCCTGCCGTTTTGTATTAGCTATTTTTTTTTTTTTGGTTCTAGCAGTCCTGTAACATTGTTTTTACAAAGAAAAACGGAAAAAAGGGATAATTGTGGTGCTGTGCCGTGCTTACATTTCTAACCTTATTTCATTGAATAGATCCCAGACGTTGATTGGGTGTGCAAAAAATAACTCTAGTTGCAAATTAAGGAGTTCGTTATTGTTGTTTCCCTTTACTATCCAATTTTGGGTGGGCACCCCCATGATCTCCGTATCGGGTTAGATTTACGATATTTTTTTAACAGAAAAAAAGAACCATTGCTTACGTAATACGTGATTTGACATACTAAAAGTATACCGAAAGTATACCGAAAGTATACTTTCATTCTACGTTAATTTTAAACTACAAGTTAAAATCATACAAGTTTACTGTATTATATTAATGCACAAAGGATTTTAAAAAAATAAACCTAATTTTGTATAAGAAGTTGGACATTATTAAATAATGAAGTAATAAAAAAACTATTCGTTAATTTAATGTGATCTTTTATGATGAATTGGTATCTCCCCAGTTTCAGTCGTTTTTTTTAAAAAAAATACCATGGTTATCATACTTTTATTCATATTTAAAGGGGAGAAGTGTGGACGGACGTGGAGGAAGGAAAAATTCATTAACAAGGTGGTCAAAAATAAAAAAATAAGAATAAAATAAAATAAATAATTTATTAAATTTAATCTTGAGTTTTTTGAGTACCACGTAATAAACCGGTTCTTCTAGCAGCAATCAAACCAGCCTTTTGACCGGAAACAGCACCTCTAGAAATAGTAGAAGCTTTACCAATATGTTGATGGTTACCACCACCATGAGGGTGATCAACTGGATTCATGGCAACACCTCTAGTCTTTGGCCAAGAGTTACGTTTAACCTTATATTTATGGAAAGCTCTACCAGCTTTCAATAATGGTTTATCAATTCTACCACCACCAGCAACAACACCAATAACACCTCTAGCATCAGAGCTTAAGATTTTTTTGGCACCAGATGGTAATTTAACTCTAGTTTTACCTTCATCTGGGTTGTGACCAATAATGATAACGTAGTTACCAGAAGTTCTACCTAAAGCACCTCTGTCACCAGCTTTTTCTTCAACATTAGAAACAATGGTACCTTCTGGTAAAGAAGATAATGGTAAAATGTTACCAACATTTAAAGAAGCTTTTTTACCGGCATAAACAAATTGACCAGTGTAGACACCTTCATTGGCAATGAAAGTTTCTTCTCTTAATTTATATTTATAAGGATCACGGAAAACAACTTTAGCTAATGGAGCACCTCTACCAGCATCGTGGATGATTTGTTTAACAACACCACGGATATAACCATGACGTTCAGCATAATCTAAAGTTCTTAATTTAGCAGCACCTTGTCTCAATCTGGTGTGAGCGGTGAAGATTGAACCAGCACCTTTTCTTTGGTTACGAATAACTCTACCTGTTTAATTAGTTAGTATATTGTAATTTTTTTTTTTTTGGTACGAAGTATATTAGATTTAAAAGTCTTAGTGCCAACTCATTAAGAATTACAATCTAGAAATTAACGTTTCCAGATCTCTCTACGAAGCTTGATGGATACTTGATGGCGGCATCTCCCCCAAAAAGGTGTCCTATTCATCTAGATAACATTTTTCTTTGACTTCTTTATTTCATCTTGTCTTCTTGTCTTCTGGTCATCTAGTCATCTTGACACAATTTTCACTGGTTTAATCTGGAAACGTTCGCGTCCACGTAGTTTCCACTAAGATATCTCCTATACTTCGTTTCTCACTATGGTATTATCCTAAACATACCCATTTTTGATGTTGAATTAGTTGGTTAATCAAGTAAGTACTAGATTCCCTTTTTTTTTTACACTTTTTTTTTTCTCTTTTTTTCATTTTTCGCTCAATGTGAGGTAGTAGGAATTTTCTCGCTGTACAACTTAAAAAAATTTTCAGAATATCAGAAAAGCCGAGGAGTCGGATCTCATTAGTGCAGGACACACGTGCATATTCCATACAAATAAGAGAATCACAACTCATTTTTCCGGGGCTGTCTCAGAACCGGTATTCCAGCGCGAAAAACAGTCACGACGTCCCCCTGTGTGTCATCACGTGAACCATCTTAGGGCTTTAGTCACTTGGGGTCTGCTACGGAGTAGGCTGAAAAAACCTAATACGGGGTGATCTCTATAACTTTTTGAAAATATATTTCCTTATATATATTGGTTGAGAAATATTAAGGGTCAATGGCTAGCATATAACTTAATAGCTCAACTCGAACTAAGTAAAATAGAAAGAAAGAAAAAACTGAAGGAATTTCGAAAAATCAATAATCAAGATCCTTTTAAGATGCGATATTTTCATAGTTTTATATGATTTAGATAATGTTCAATTACTAAATTTTGGTGTGTTTTTTTTTTTTTTTTTTTTTTAAAAAAAATATTTTTATTTTACTTTTATTTATTTATACAAAATTTTTGACATACATATAATTCAATTAACATAGTTAGGTACGTCCATAATGGAAATAAAATCTGATCATACTACTTCAATATTAATTTAATAAATTAAAGTAACATGTTCAAAAATATTTTCCAAAAAGCCCACGGATACATACTCGTCATTTTATTTTAATTCATTTCGTAGAATTCAAGAGGGTGTGAAAACATCAAAAAAAGTGTTCGTTAAAAGAAAGCACGATTATTCAGCATCTTCGGTAGCAGGTTCTTCTTCAGATTCACCATCTTTTTCTCTTGTATTTATGGCAATATCAAGAATAAGTTCTCTACCATTGACTTCCTTACCATTGAATTCAGCAATAGCTTGTTTTTGAACGTCTTCACTGGAGAATTTAACAAAAGCAATACCTTTATTATGAATTGGTTTACCTCTGGCTCTTTGTTTCTTTAAGAATCTGATTGGAACTCTAACTGTTGGAACGTGAATCCATTTTGGTTTTAATTCCTTGAAAAGGTTACTCAAGGTTTGAACATCAACTTTATAATCCAAATTGGTAATGAAGATAGTATCTTTGGAAGGAGTACCTTCTGGGACTTTTTCTTTTGGTTCTTTTGGTTCTTTTGGTTCCTTTTCAGTAGTAGTTGCGGTAGCAACTTCAGCCTTTTTATTGGTGGCGGCTTTCTTTTCAGCAATCTTCTTCTTTTTTTCGGCTCTTTTAGCTTTATAAGCTTCATTCTTCTTTTCTTTTTCTTCTTCAGTTGGAGGAGGAACAGCCTTTTTAGTGTAAATGTTTCTACCTTTGAATTCTTCCCCATTGAATTGTTCAATGGCCTTGTCAGCATCTTCCTTGGTTTCGAATTGAACAAAAGCGAAACCCAAGTGTCTATCCACAGTTTTCTTACCGAGTTTGAAAGTTTTACTTGGAATATCAACTTCAGTACTACATTGATTTTTTTTTTGTTAGTATATCTTCAATTACTGATAATTCAATTGTGGTGTGTGCGTTTAATCTATGATTGAAAAGGGTATAATTTCCTTTAGTTTTTGTGTACTCGTTTCATAAATAAACCAGCCAAACCACAATTTTGTTTTTTTTTTTTTTGTTATAAGAATATGATTTAATAATTATACATACACATTTAAACCTTTGAAGAATTCTCTAACTTCTTCTTCGGTAGCCTTGTAATCGACATTACCAAGGTAGATTCTTTCTTCAATGACTTGTTTAGTTGGTTGTTCAGTAGCAGACATGATTATAAAACTTTGTTTCAGGGGATTTCACAATTAGAATAAAGTTAAAATAAAAAAATAAATTCAATTCAAAAATTATATAAATGTGGGCTTGTTTTTATATAAATTCACGAGTATTTCTTTCCAAAATGAAGGTTTAGAAATGGTTGACTTAACTTGAGTTGTATCGAGTGAAGATATGGTAGGTATTTGAAAAAAAGCAAGAGAAAAAGTCGGTGATATATATACAGCGCATTCGGGAAACCCAATTTTGGATGGCAAATTCAATTTTTCAGTTTTCCTAACAAAAGTTACAATTTGTTGCGCGCGCGCGAACTTAACCACTCTTTAAGCACTTTTTTTTTTTTTTAAATTTTTGATAGTGTGACTTGTACGAATGTGCCACTATCAATTGCAAATTATTCTATATGTGTTTAGGATACTTCCTATGGTAGTAAATCATAATATATGGTATTACGTTCGAGTTAATAGTTTCCCTCGACAATTCATTTTCCCTCTTGATTTGTGCCCTACTTTAAAGACCCAATAGCAGAACATTCGAGAATTTAAAAGGCCTGCGCTTTTGTTTTTGTTTTTGTTTGTTTTTTCTTCGATTATCACGTGACTGTTGATTACCTGCAGGATTTGTGTCGCAGTAGCAGATTTTCAAAAAAATGACACCCCAGAAATGACTTTAATTTTCTTCTTTTTTTGCGACAAATCAAAATTAGCCATACAGAGTTCACTTACTAATCAATGTAAGATATATATGTGCTATGGATATGTACTAAACTATTAGATATACTTTAAGATCAAGTTAAAATGCCTTTGGTACTAACCTAGTAGGTAACACGCAACTGACATTCACTATTGAACGAAAAAATTCAATTGTTGAATTAGTAAATAAAAACTTGACAAGAGCCAAAAGACATTTACTTGAAGACTTCTATCATTGCATTGGAGTTTAATGTAAGTCAAGCCCTACAGCTATATTACAGTTAGTCAAGACTTCTAACTAGGTGAAATATTATAGCATATTGTCATCCTACGGGAGAATTGAGCTAAGTAAAGGCACAATATAGATAAGACTATTAGCACAAGTGTAGTTTATAGCTGTTAGTATGGGAGTGGTCAAGCCATAATTCAAACTCTGTAGCTCAATTTCAGATTAGGTTAATATTGTTGTCTTTTCGTTGTATTAAAAAAAAAAAAAAAAAAAGTTCTTTTAAGTGGGAAAGTATTTACTCAGTTTTTGCAAAATTTGAAAGAAATTTGACAAAACAAGATCGGTAAACAACAAACAGAATAAAAATTAACTAAGAGTAGAGATATATCAAGAACTTTTATTTGAAATCCTGAATAATCCCATTAAACACTGACATAGGTTGTTTGAAATGAAAAACTATATGAATAACCTTACTAGCTGCAAAATACTTAATAATACAGGAAGGAAAAAACGTTAATTTTTTTGTACTACAATGAGTAATCTACAACGTTGGAAGAAAAAAGTATTAAATAATAAATATGACAATTGAAAAAGTATGACAATCAGCAATAATATATATAGGCAGATGGAATGATAGAAAGAGAATTGCCAAACACAAGACAAATAGATGAAAATTAAATAAAAAAGCAAATAAAATAAATTACTAAATCAATGTTATTATTAATAATTATTCTAAATAAAAAATAAGCAATTAGGAGGAATTGAATGAGAGAAATTATAAAAACAGTCATTCCTAAGCATCATGACGACAAACCGGTCTACAATCATTAGGAACAAACTTCTTTTATAATCCCCTTTTATAAAAAAAAGAATACTGAAAATAAAAATGATCTTAACTGAGGAACAAATGATATTATATACGTGTGCAATTACATTAAGATACATTTTAAAATTTTCAAACTTTTTGTTCTCTTTCCTTTTTGTTTTTATTTTTTTTTTTTTAATTTCAATCATATTTGGAAGTGACGTCTGTTAAATATCTCTTGGGAAAATAATAGCTGTGAATGGAAGAACAAAAGGCAATAGACATAAAGAAATAAAAGCAGGCAGGATACAAAATGAAAAAAAAAGGTAAGATAAAGGTAAAATAGATTTAAATAGTTATTACAGAATAAAGAATTCAATTATGAATTAACAGTATTCAACTTTTTTTTTAATAGTTTTTAAATTTTTTTTATTTTATGGAGATTAGGATTTAGGTTGAGTGGATTTGAATGAAACGCAGAGTATATTGGAATAAATGAATATGCTTCTTTTACTCTACCCTCCAGAGTAGAATAAATATGTACAATTATTGAAAAAAAAAGGAAGATAGGTAAAAATCCTTATCTTAATTTATAAAATAATCTTGGAGCAGCACAATCATTGACACAATGTTGTAAATGGAAAAATTCTTCAACACAATCTTCTTTGTAAGGCTTGGATTCATAATCATCTTCTTCCATTTCTTTGGTAACTCTTTCAACACATTCATGGAAATGATGATTATAAGATTTACAAGCAGAACTAGTAGCACATTCTTCACGTAAAGCATCCAATGGATCTGGTTGTTCTTCTTCATCTTCATCTTCATCGTCTTCATCTTCATCTTCATCTTCATCTTCATCATCACCACCTTCTTCAGAGTCACCTTCTTCAGAATCACCTTCTTCAGAATCACCGGATTCTTCCTTTGATTCTTCATCATTAGATTCTTCATCTTTAGATTCTTCATCTTTGGTTTCTTCTTCATCTTCCTTTGGTTCTTCATCCTTAGATTCTTCTTTTTCTTCTTCTTCTGGTTGTTCTTCTTCTTCTGGTTCATCAGCGTAAACGGCTGGGAAAGTAGATTCTATTAAATCTCTGAAAAATGACATGATATTGTTTTTTTTTGTTATATGTATTGCAAAGGGGGGGGAAAAAAGAGCTAATCAAACGTTATGATTAATGATTACAATCTTTTAAGGATATAATTGAATCTTTTTAATAATGATAAGATAATCAGAGTAATAATTTAATAATGGAGATTAAAACTAAAGATTGTAAATATATATTATAATTCTTCTCTTCTTTTTTTCTCTCTTTTTTTTTTTTGTTTGGCTATTTTATGATTTTTATTTTTGTTTTGTTAGTGAAATTGTCTAGGAACAAATAGCTCTGCTAATAACGATTCACTCATTTTTTTTTTTCACTGCTATTTGAATGCTCGAATTATTTTTATTACCAAGTAAATTATGAGAAAAATCTAATTTATCATTGGCTGGATTTTAATACCTTATAAATAAACTATAGTATATGCAGGTATCCGAGCCTGAGACGGAAAACACCCATACACCTCTAATCATATCACGCTTTATGTCATGTGATATATTGTAGAGAGTGTACGGGTGTAAAGTGATCATATACTGATGAAGGCCTACTAGTTATGTGAGTTAACACAGATTTTTGTATGTTTTAGTATTAGATACCCCAGGTCATCGTAATGACTTCTAAGTTACTGCGGTGGGTGATATTCAGAAGAAACCAACCACTTATTAATTTGATCTAGTATGCCAAGTAAAATTTTGCAGCGAATTTCCAAAAGGTATGAGATATGCCAAAGAAGATGATTTCAAACAAATACCTTGAAGATTGTTTTCAAATCTTTTCATATCTAGTATTATTGAACTACATTCAGACAACGTTTTTTTTTGATACAGATATTGTATTAGGTGTTATATAAACAATGGATTAAAAGAGAAAAAAGTTGAATGAAATAAAATTTATAATCAAAAATAACCATTAAATTTATTTCTTAGCTTCATTAGATGGAGCTTCTAAAAGTTTTTCTTTTCTAGCTTTTTTATCATTGGCTTTAGAACCCATGATACCACCACCCCAGTGTCTTCTAGAATCTTCGTATTTTTCAATGAAGTTAGCGTTAATAGTAGAAACTAATTTAGCTAATTCGGCTTCATCAGCAGAAGAAACTTCGGTTAAAGCAGCAACAGAAGAGGTCTTGTTGTGAACTAAAGTACCTAATCTAGCTTTACCTTTAACAATAGCGTAAGGAACACCCATTTTTCTACATAAAGCTGGTAAGAAAATAACTAATTCAATTGGATCAACATCATTAGCAATTAAAACTAATTTTGGTTTTTTGTTTTCAATTAAAGAAACAACATGGTTTAAACCGTATTTGACAACAACTGGTTTTGGAGAAACATCTTTGGCGTTTTTACCTTCAGCAACGGCAGCAGCTTCTTTAGTTAATCTTTCTTTCTTTTCAGCAGCAGTTTCTGGCTTATATTTGTTGAATAATTTGAAAGCTTGAGCAGCAGTGTTCTTATCTAAAGTGTTTTGGAATTGAGCAATAGCTGGAGGAACTTTCAATCTTAAAGACAAGATTTTCTTTTGTCTTTGTAATCTAACATATTCTGGCCATCTAACGAATCTGTTTAAGTTTCTTTTTGGTTGAATACTTTGACCAATACCAAAGTTCTTTGGGGTAGAGTCGATCAATGCATTTTTTGGGGAAGAAGTCTTGGTGGACTTGGCAGCTAATGGAGCTGGAGCAACTTTTTTACCTTTTGGAGCCATCTTGATTTGGTTTGGTGTTGTTAAAGATCAAGAGAAGAGAGTTAAAAGGTTCTTTAAGAGGAGTAATTTTTTGTATATACTGTATTTTTCACTTTTTTTTTTCCTCAAATTTTTTTTTCGCCTGAAAGGTATGGGTCTTTGATCGCGATGGTGCGATGGATTATGTTATGGCGACGGGAAAAAAAAAAGAGACTGAGAGTTGTAAGTCACATGACAAGTGTGACTGTTTATTTTTCTTTGGTCTTACTGTCGCAGGACAAGGTATGTTCTGATTTTGCAATCACTAAACAAAATTGCTGGTGGCAATACACCAACATATATATACGGTTATTTTTAACAAATAGAAAACTGATATATGCATAAAATTAAACTAGAATTAAACTATTTGAATGAAAATCATAAAATCCATAAAGATGGATAACTTTTTAATTTCGAATTAAGAATTAAAAGAACTGAATAAATGCAAGATAGAAAAAGGTTGGGATGAAAAAAGAAAAAAAAGATAAAGTCGAACCAAGGGTTATGGGGGAACTAAATGAACTGAAAGAAAGAAAAAAACACCTTTTTTTAGTTTTTTCAGTTTTGACTGTCTGCATCATCATCTTGATCATCTTCGTCATTTGAACAATCTAACCATCTACGATTGCACCAACCCTTTATTGTAAATTGAGTTTTTGTAACACCCGAACTAGGGGCTTGACCATTGATATAACTTTTCACGCCAGGTAATTCACCAGCTGGCTTGTAAGAAATGGATAAATCATGGGTCCAAGGTAAGTAGTCACCATTCAATCTAATCAATGAACTCTTTCTTAGTGATTGATTCTTATCATTGCTATTATCATCATCACCAACGAATATATAGTTAGAATATTCAATTGATCCATGGGGACAAGGGTCGTGCCTTGGAAACAAGATAACATTATTCCAAAGCTTATCTCTTGACATATTTGAAATTTTGTAAAAATTGAACCTTTGATGGAAATTCCTAACCCCTTCACTTTTATTATAAAGTTGAATGAATTCATCATTTGTGTAAGTGTTAGGTAACAATTTTGAAGATCTTGCGTTAAAGTCCTGAGCATACAATCTTAAAAATTGAGAATTAATTCTTTCATCACGATTCTTGAAACTTGAAGTTTGGGGAATCTTTACAATTGAATCTTCCTGTATCAAGTTTGTTGATGTCGAATAAGTTTTCAATTCGGTACTTGGTAACTCAATGTGTGAATTATTATCATTATCAAAGGTTTCATGAATCGAGTTTGGTGATGGTAAAACATCATCTGTCATCCTTGGTGACAATGAAAGGGAATAGCTAACCAAGTTGCGCTTCCAATTTTTGAAGGAGTTCGTCAAATTAGATACTAAATTATCATTTTTAGCAGATGGCAAAATTGGTTTAGAAGGTCTTTTTGACTCATCTTTCTGTAAAACCTTAATCAAAGAATCTGAAGGTTCGTTATTCTTTTTCGATATATTTGTTGAAATAGCCAAAGTATTACTTGAGCTGGTGGTTGAAGATGCAAATGGTGAATCCAAAGGTAATTCGCTTTTAATAGAACATTCACTATCACTTGAAGCCGACGAATTGATTGAAGTGGTCGAACTTGTCGAAAGAGTTCTTGTCAATAAGGATTTTGATCTTGATTGACTTAACCACGCAGGATTAAAAGAAGTTGGGGTAGGACTATAAGAAGATGAATCATCCTCAAAAGAATGGGAATGTTGAGGAATGGTATAAAAATAATCATACACAGGGATATCTTCCTCTGTGTCACCAGAATTAAGAGGATGACTAACGGATTTTCTTTTTATCAAGACGTAGTTATTTTCATCATCGATAAGTCGTGAAGGTCTCCTTATTGGTGAGGGATGAGAATATGCGGCAGTTGAATTGAGTTCAGTAATAGAGGATGATGAAGGTGAAGGTGAAAGGGAATTAGATAAAGAAAGCAAAGATGTTGATGAAGTCGAACGACTGGTTTTTTTTATAGTATTGATACTAATAGAAGATTGCTTAAAAGAAGAAGGAGACGAAGCTGATGGTGAGCAGCTCGAAGATGATTTGCGAGTTTGTTGTTGTTGAGGTTGTTGAGGTTGTTGAGGTTGTTGAGGTTGTTGATTTGGGGGGTGGTTTGGTCTGAATGATGATTGTTTGAACGATGACGAAGGACTTGATTTTGGAGATGCAGATAACGACGAATGTCTGATTTGTTTTGGTTGAATGTTATAATTTTTGAAATAAGGTCTTCGAGAATTGTTATGAGGTAAAGATCTTATTGGAATAGCTGACGGGATTGAGATTGGAGTTGTAGTTGAATTATTTTGTAATTGATGCAGTAAAGACAGGTACATTTTCTTGGGTTGTTGTTTATTTAGCAGATTTAGTTTGTCTGGATTGCTAGACCTTGGTATAGATGGATCAGGATCCAACAGAATAGAGGTCATTTGGGATGGAATAGTCAACACATCTATTTTCAGTAACGGAAAGGCAATTACAGATCAACACACACACACAGAGAGAGGAGAAGGAAGTAACTGTAAATAGCTAAAATCTATTGGATATCTGAGGCAAAATTCCTTGAACCCAACCAAAACGGATTATACAATGATATAACGAGTAAACAAAGTACAGTAGAAGAGACAAACTATGTAAGTGATATGGAATATTTGAGTGATCAGTGCAACGGTTCACACAAAGATAAGGCGCACAAGAGTACACACAAAACGCTACGAAAATAAAAAAAACAGTAGCGGATCGATAAGGAATCTGTCTATGGTACAGATGGTATATAATGGTGTATATATGGTGTATATGGTAATGATTTATGAAAGTTTAGTAAAGACTGGTAGCTGAAGAGTCATAACGAAAAAAAAAAAAAAGAATAGTATTAGCAATTTGTTATCTAAAGAGTCTCTACAAAATATAAAAAGCAAATTTAAGTGAAAAAACAAACACTTATCTATTTTATTTCTTTTTTTTCTCTTCTAACGTGATTACCCCAATTTGGGGTTGATTAGGCGCTAACTACATACACACCAAAAGATCTAAAGTTATATTATATTTTTAATCCAGACGAATAACAATACGATGAGTGTTTCATATTCCATCGATGGCTTTTGTCACTGTTATCCAATCAAAATGAGGCTTCAATCTACATGATTTCATATCCACCCCTGCCAATGGCTCCTTTTGGCTCCTTCTGAGTAGGTGTCCGGAACAGGCAGCCGACACCCAGCGGAGGGTGCGGGCGCGCACCACCACCTCCCCCCCCCACTGGCGCACACCCGTGCACCAAGAACTCCAACAGTTGCCGTTTAGGGAAGTGCCCCAATGGGGAGGTTGAAAATTCCGAATTCCGTTTTTGATTGTTTATTAAAAAAATAAACAAAACTATATAATTTTATTTTAAGTAAAAAAAAAATTTGCAGTCTATAATTTACACTCTTTTAGGTCTACGATCAATAAGACCAACTTCGTAATCGAATTCATCTAATTCCAAATCATCTTGTTGGGTTTGTAAATCAGAACTAGTATTACCAATACCAACACCTTCATTTACAAATTTATATCCAACACTAGTTGATTTATTAGTACCGTAGAATTCATCAAACAATTTATCCATATCTTCCAATTCAATACCCTTAGTTTCTGGATAAAACCAGATAACAACGAAAACACTAATAATACAAGAAATACAGGGGAACAAATACATTACCCATCCAATATCATTTTGTAAGATGGGAGTTAATTGACCAACTACACAATTGGCTAACCAATTAGTGGCAGTTGATAAACTAACCCCTTTACTTCTGACTGAAAGGGGGTAAACTTCTGGGGGTAATAAAAATCCAATTGGTCCCCAACTATAACCAAATGATGCATTGTATACAATAACCAAAAATGCAACCATCGAAGGAGTATAACCACGATTGAGGTACATGAATAAAGCAATTAAACCCAAACATACAGCCATTGATAAACCTCCACTTATTAAGATTGGTTTACGACCCCAACGATCAACCAAGAACCAAGGAGCAATGGTCAGTAATAAGTAGATGATGGCATTAACACCAGTCATCAATAATGCGTTTGAATCATTAAATCCTGCTTCTGCAAAAACCATGGGTGCATAGTAAGATATAATATTAATACCATTGAATTGAGAAAATGCCAAAGCCGAACAAGCAATCAAGACTCTTGTCATATGATTACGGAACATATGTTTCCAACTACGTTCATATTTTGGAGTAGTTATACGTTCTTGTAAAATATTATTTTTAATTTGGAAAAATTCTTTACGAGGTTTATCATTATCAAGGGAACTATCGAATAAAAGGGATAAGACATGGAACCCTTGTTGATCCAAATCAACATCCAATAACCATCTAGGACTTTCAACGATGAAAAATCCACCCAAGAATAAAATAAAAGCAATTACAACTTGAATAAATAAAGGTAATCTCCAAGATAAATTAGCGGCAAAAGTATGAGGATTTTTTCTAGCATCACCAATATCTTGAATGAAATAACAAAAATAATCTATCCAAACACTTAATGCATAACCTGATATATTACCTGAGAATTCACCACAAACCAATTTACCTCTTTCTTCACTAGGAGATATTTCACATTGATAACTGGGGACAATGGTTGATAAAATCCCAACGGCAATACCACTAAATACTCTACCAATTGATAAGATATATAAATTAGTTGCAAATGTTTGTAGAGTACCACCAATCATGAATATAAAAGTACCCAATAAAATAGTTCTTTTACGACCAAATTTATCACTAACTTTAGCAACCATTAAAGAAGAAAGCATGGCTCCAATTTCTAAAATTGAAATCACCAATCCAATTTGAGTTGGATTTGGATCATTAAAGTACATTCTAAATGTTACATACGTTAAAATACCCGAACAAACCCCTTGTTCGTATCCAAATAAGGATACAAATAATGATACAAATGCTGATGTGAAATAAACTAATCTTGTACCTTTAAAACTTAATTTATTGGTATAATTTTTATTATCAAAATCAATATTATCATACTTGTTTCCATAATCATCGATATAATTTGAAGATTTCAAATTAGCATCTGGATTTATACCATCTTCTTCATTTTCCAAGAAGGGATGATCTTTATCAACGTACGTGGAGGCCGAACTAGATGATCCAAATCTTATTGGATCACTATGGTCATCATCATCATCATCATCATCATCATCATCATCATTATCGTTATTGTCATCATAATCAAAGTCTTTAAAACCATCCTTATGATCCGATGCATCAGAAGATGATGAATCTTTATGTTCAAAGTGTTCACCATCCGGTTTTGCTTTATCAAAGTCATGTAGTGATAAATTTTTATTACTAATTTTTGTTTTGGACGTTGAATGATTCAATTCTTGTCTATGTCTTTGCAGGGGGATTGGAATTTCTTGATTTGTATTTGAAAGTAAATTTGAATTTGAATTTGAATCTGAATGTAAATTCGAATTTGAATTTAGATTTGCATCAAATATAGTTTCAGATGAACTATTAGAGTCTGCAAATGGATTTATATTTGAATCTTGTGACATTTTACATTTGTTGTTATATTTTTTGATAGCAACAGTAATATTTTAGTATTTTATTGTATTTTATAAAGAAGTTGCAAGTATCAAATGATTCAATGATAAGAAGAACAAGAACAGTAGAGACTTATTGTAATTATCGAAGTTGTTGTTCTTTTCATTAAGAATTGAAAAAAGAAAAAAAGAAAATAAGAAAAAGGAAAGGTAGTCATAACTTTTTCTCCTCTTAAATTAGTTAATCTTATGTTTACGTATGCTAGTTAAGAAGCCCCGGACTCTCGCTCCACAAACCAAAGCAAAAACAAAAAAAAAAAAAAAAATAGATGCTAGAGATTATCGTGGCAGTGGTAGTGTGCCAGAGAATACTAATTGTGTGGGGGGGTTTAATCCATAGATTGGGAACAAAATGTTTAAGAGCAATTTTATAGAAATGGCCAATATAAAAATAGTTTAAAGTGGAAGACTAGTCTATGACTAGTCATAGTCTATGACTAGACTATGACTAGTAGAGTACACACAAGGTACGAGCCGGTCTCCCCGACTTATCCGATTGTTTTATCTCGTTAGAAGCTATTGATTAGCAAGCGAAATCCAACAAAGAGATAAAAAAAAAATGGTACGGGTCTATGTATATAGATTTATAATTAGATACAATTGGGTTAAGTGAATATAAAAAATGTCAATTTGCTAATATATACGATTAATTAGTCTTTTGTTTCTTTGAATTCTTAGAAGAACTCTTAATATAACTTTCAATATAGAAGGCAGCAAATAAAGCCGTTAAGGGAGTTAAATAACTAACGTTGATGATTAGAGGTAATGCTTGATCTGAAGTACCGATACAATTACAAGTAGAACCAGTTTCTAAATCTTTAAACCAAACAAAAGCATGAATAACTGCCAATGAACCACCAATTATGAATTGACTAATTTGCATTGAAGTTAAAATACGTTTACAAACATTGGCCACTTTAATTTGTAAACAACTTAATGAAAAATAAAAGTACATTAAAGAATGAATAAAGGAATTAAAAACCACAAAAATCCAAATTGGAGGACTTTGAAATCTAATACCAGCCCACATACACATCATAGCACCAGCATGATGATAACTTTGTAATAAAGATGATGGTTTACCCTTTAATAAGATTATAATGGTATCCAAAACTTCATAAAATTTTGAAATATAAAAAAACCAACCATAAATGGTTAAATTAGTAAATGGTAATGATTCATTAAAAACACCATAATTTAAATCACAAACACTAGTGAAAAATTGTGATAAATAATTATAATTTTCAAATTTACCCAGATTTTTTAATAATGAAATGGTTGATGATATAGTATAAGTCATACCAATAAATGTCCAAATTGAATAAAAACATAAAAATACATTATGTAATAAAACGAAAATTTTAAAAATTGGTGTAGTTGCAATTTTAAATGGTGCAGGACGTAATAATCTACGTTGTTGTTTAGTTAATGAATTATAATCAGTTAAATGTTGTGAAGAATCTTTAATTGATTTATTAAATAAATTTAATTGACGTTGACGAATATATGGATTAATAAAATGAACAAATGAAAAATATACAATGGCTATAGTTAAAGGAGTACTAACTTTCATGGATCCATTAAAAATATAACTAAGAATTTCATTATTGAATGGTGAATTAGGAGCTTTAATTTGTCCTTGAGGTAATTTGAATAAATGAGGGTGTGGTAACCCAAACTCAACCGTCATTTTTTTTTTTTTTGAATAAGAAGATAAGCAGAAGTCTAGGAGAAGAGGGAAGAAAAAAAAAATAGTAGAATCTTGTTTATTCTTAAATGGTTGAGAAATTTTTAACTCAAATTTTTATGTTGGCTTTTTTTTTTTAGCTTGGAAAAAAAACAGAATAAAATTACAGCACAGAAAAGAAAAAAACTCTCACTTGTTAATCAATTAAATCTATAACAACATCAAATACAATGATAATAAGAAGACTTACAGTATTGTATGAATTAAAGAGATAATTTTGTACAATCTTTACAATCTGACAAGTACAATTGTACTTGTAATTGTAATTGAATCGCACAAGAAACCAATAAGAACCCAAAAAAAATTGTTGGCGTTCAGTTCAGCCTTCATGGGGGGATCCCTTAAAGTCTTTACCGTATAGTACTGATTAGTACTTTGGCCGATCTAGTTATTGTTAACTGATAATCAACATAATATGTTAGTATATAATCTAACTATAGAATAGTTAAAAAAAAGTTTAATATACCCTATCTTTGCATTAAGATGTTTTTTTCTTCTTGTCTTCTTCTTAATTCTTTGTTTGTCCCTTCCATTGTAATGACCCACATGGGTTTGATGAGGGTCTATTCTTAATCTTAAGATGACTACAATAACAGAAGTATTATATAGATCCCCAACATATCTTGGGATTCTAGTTCTTATTGACACAATACTATAATTACCCTTCATACTGTGAATAAATCCAACATTTTTTTTTTGCTGTTTGGCTTTTTGGCTTCTTATGAAAAATTGTCCCTTTTCCCGTTTTGTGCATTTATCCCGTCACTATTATTACATTTTAGTGGACCCGTACACCACAACCGTTTTCTTTTTTTTTTTTTTTTTTTTTTTTTTTTCGTTTTGAAAACGCAGGAGTTAACGGGTATATCCGGCTGCCGGATTTCTGTTTTCTTTGAGTCGTTTTGTATTTACGGGAACAATTCGCAACGACTGCAAATCTATGCTCATAACATATTGACTGTTGACTACTACTAACAGTAAATTAGCAGTAAATTAGAAGAGTAACTACATGTATATATTGTAATGTAATGCATTTATATTAATTAGTTGATATAAGTTGAGTAACCATTAAACAGACCAATATTCCCCAAGCCATTAACCATGGGATTCATATTGATATTGTTTAAAGATGTGGTTGTCATATTTGGAACAAAAGTTTGATATTTTGAATTGTTCATATTATGAGGTAAAATTTGATTTGAATTAAAGTGTTGATTTGTAATTGGTTTTAAAATATTGTTATTATTTAACCTTTTTTGTTTAATAGGATTAAATTTAAAAAATTGTTTATCCAAAATTAAAAATTGTTTATCTCTTAAATATAATGTTAAATCATTAATTGCCATTTGAATATGTTTATCAGATTCTTTACCAAAATATGATAATATAATTTGATGACAATTGGTTGATGTACTATTATCTTCATTAATACAATTTTCATTAATAATTAATTCAATACCCAACATTAATCTAAATGGAATTATAATATTTTCTTTAAATTCTTTATTTGATTCATTAATTAATTCATCAAATTTCCCATGACAATATGTTAATTTAAATTCAAAATTTAAAGGTAAATATTGAATTAATTTATTAGCACATTGTTTTGATTTTAATTCACTTCCTTTAATATCAATTGTTAATAAATTTGAATTATTATTTGAAAATTGATCAATTGATTTTGGGAAATCAATGAATGAATTATTTTCAATCTCTAAAACATTAATAAATTTTAAATTATAATTCTTATTTATAATCATTAAATAATGACTTTTCAATAATGTAAATTCAACGGTTTGATAAATAGTTGTATTAATTGATTTATTAATTGGATTCATAGTATTAAGACAACATTGATTAACTAATTGATCAATTTCAAATTTAACCAACTCAATATTTTTGGAATTCTTCATTGGACATTTAATCAAGACATTATTAAATCTTTTAAATGAATAAAAAATCAGATTATCATGAGACAGTATAACACTACTTGAAAATTTAATGAATACATTATATTTTTTCATAATTGATTGAATAATTGATCCTCCATTACCAATAATTGATTTATGGAAAACTTCTGGAATATTAAATTGTAATTCAGCTGGTAATTCTAATTCAATTAATTCAATACTTCTTAATAAATTATTAAAACGATCATTTTGATTATTAATTGAAATTTTAATGAAAAAATTATATTCATTAAATGAATGGAAACTAATTAATGGAATTTGATTTAATTGATTTAAAATTTTAATAATTTTACCATTTTTTTTACCACTAATAAAATCTTTTTGTAAATTATTTAATTCCAAAATTAAATTAATTTCAAAATTTGTCAGTTGACAATAATTTTCATTATTAATTAATTGTTTTAAAAAAAATTTAATTTCTTCATTTAATCCAGTAATTTGTATACCTCCAATTAAATTATATGTAATTATTAAAGTTTTTTGATTCTTAATTAAATTCATCAAATAAAAATCATTCATCAAATTACATGCTTGATTGGTAATTGGTAATAATTCCAATGTATAATAATTAGTAAATATTAAACTAATTTCTTTTATAGTATCATTGATTGATTCAGGAGTTTGTCCTTGAATTTGAATAATATAATTATCTTTTTCTCCTAATGATGGTAATTGAATAAATGTTCCATGATTAAACATTATATTCAAAATTTCCAGTTGATTATATAATACCAATAAATCAAGTTTGGATTTTGTTATGGTCATTTCTTTTTGTAATAATGAATGTTGACGATTTAATACCGATTCAATTAAATCTTGTAAAATTTTCTTAGTCATGATTATTTCATAAGCATTTTCACTTGTAATCCAAATCTTTAAATTGTTTGTTGAATTTAATAATTTACTATTAAATAATTCGGGTAATAAATCTGGTAAATAAACATTTGATAATGATTGTTTAACAATTTCATTGAAATTAAACATTTCAACTCCTCCAATAATTGGAATCAACGATAATGGTAAATCAATTGAATCAACTAAACATTTATTCAAAATAGTATCTACCAACATTCTAACTTGAGTTTCAGCAATGGTAACATTATCTTGATTACCAAGAAGATAAATATTATAAGATTTCAGTTGTTGCCAAACATTTTGAAAATTGGTATTAATATTATTAAATAATATTTCAATTTGATAATACTGACTTAATTCTTTCAATTTAATTAAGAAATAATCATTAATTTCAAGAAATTCTTCTTGTTGTAATTCAATTTTTTTATAATTAATTTGATTATAATTATTTAAAATCTGGATTCTTGATTCATTAATGAATTCAACTGTTCCTTTGATTGATATAGTGATTAATTGACTATTACCTAAATGGGGTTCAACAATTTGAACTCCATTATTAGTTGAAGTACTTGATAAATTAATCGATTCAATACATTTGGTCAATGGCTTTAAATTATCAATAAATTTTGGATTAGTACCTTGCCATATTCCAGTATTGGATTCATAGAGATTAGCAGCATTATGATTGATCAATTGGTTGTATTCGAGAGAAAGTAAAACGGTGTGAGTATTAACAAAAGTCATTCTTGAAATCAATTTATGAGAAAGATAGATGAATGGAAAAACAAAAAGTAAAGAAAAAGGGCTAGAACGTAAAGCTGGAATTAATGAAGAATTGAAATGGGTATCAGGGATTTTCGTAATGAATTCGTTAAAGTAGAAATAAATAGATCAGTGTTGGAGTTTTATAGAGAAAGTCAGTAGTTGGGATTTGTTTTGTCTTCCTTCTTCATGAGAAAAAAAAAAGGAGGGGGGCGATATGACAGATATATATATATATATGTATCTATAAACACTTGTATATATCACATATACCCTATGTATCACATATAGATCATGGATGTTAGATATTGAAGTTGAGGTTAGCCAATTTACCTATTTAGGAGACCTTCAATTACTTGTTTATATTGTTTAGAAGCTGCCAATTATTTCGCAATGTACTGTTCATCGTTTTGTTTTTAGTGCACTTTGTTTTGGTTTTTCCTAATTAGGTATGTGGTGTGCATACGCTGACACCAGATAATTTACCCTTTTAGGCAGTCTAATGGATATCGATTTCATTACTTAATCAAGTTACCAACTGGGTCATTTCAATAACTAATAACATACTGGAAGGGTTCATGCTCGATGGATTAACTTATGGCATTACCGTCAACGGGAAAAACTCTTGGAACAGATGATCTTCTTCCCACTTTATTGGCAACTTTGTAAACATTGATTTGCTTTCTACACTTGCACTTACTAGTTAACGATTTCGTATTGATTTGTGTATTATTATACTGATTATGTATTAGTTAATATGCTGACTAGTTAATGGTTTCGTATGTAGTTCATAGGCAGAAAGGAAAAAAAAAAAAAGAAAAAAGAAAAAAGGGAAAAAAAGAAAAAAAGTTTGATAAACAGATGCAAATTATGTTAACAGTTATTATTTGAATAGTGAGGGTTTTTCTTGAATGAGTATCTTGAATGAAGCTCTTAAGACCGGAGTTTGATGTTTATAAGTTGACCATTTCTAGTTATGTAATTATCCGAAAACAGAGCAGGGAAGAATGATTGCAAATATAGTACGAAAGAATGATTTCATATAGAGCAAGAAATAATGATTGCAAATATAGCACGAAGTGAAATATGGTAGGAAAGTAAACTGTAATCTCCGACTAAGGTCTCTTGGTATCCCAAACATAAACCATTTCATCCCAGCCAGTAGAAGCAGCCCAACCAGGTTCACCCCATAGACTGTAATCACAACCAATAACAAATTCTTTATGGAAATTCATAACCTTCTTACAACCTCCATTCCCCGAATTTAAGAATCTGGCTCTTTCATTCGATTGATCTATCCAAACTCTGGATGTCATATCATAGGATGTACTAATTAATTCTTGACCGTTATGTGGGGACCATAAAACTTTTCTAACCGCAAATTCATGACCTAATAATTCATTCAATGGAGTAGGACCTCTAATATGATACGAGGGCATTGGACTATGACTATTTGGTTGATCAATCTTGGTGATCATTCTTAAATCCCAAATTCGAATCGATTTATCAGTACCGGCACTGGCCACAATGGTTGATTTATATTTATTCCAATCACAAGATAATGCTTCCAATCCACCATGTCCAACAAAATCCAACTGTAAAGGTTTTGGAGTTCTAATATCCCAGATTTGTATATGTGATGAACCATTACAACTTATTATAGTGGATGGAGAGTGGGGTGAGAAAGTTGCATTATAAATACACTGACTGGTATTCACTCCCGCTTGTTGTTGATGATGCTGTTGATGTGATAATGGAGGTCTTGCGGTATTAGCAATCGGTGAGGTTTTGGTAGTATAATCAACTGTTGGATTCAAAGTTAACATCGAGCTTTGTCTTTGAGGGTTCCAAATTTTCATTGTACCATCCCATGATGTACTTATAAAGTTGACCTTATCAACTAGATTCCAATTAATCGAAAAAACTTCTCTTGAATGTTCTTTAAAATTCATTATTGGGAAATTTGGTACCGTTAAATCAAATATTTTAATTGATCCATCTCCACTGGCAACTACAACTTGATTTTCATGAACTTCACTCCAAGCCAAATCAAATAAACCATCTTGAGTCTCCCATGATGCTTGATCTATGATTTGTCCATTTGGTTCAATATTTAATATAAATAATTTCCCATTACCAACTAATCCATAATTTGCCGATGTTGAAACGGCTAACTTATTATCAAAAAATGGAGAGTACTGGACACCATACCCATTATATCCTCTTGTTCTATAACTAAGCATTGTTCTAATCTCTTAATGTTTGGCTCTGCCTATATTCTACCAGAATAATGCTAACTTCTGTCGTTAAATGTGGAGTTGAAAGTTACCTTGATTATTCCTCGATTTTCATTGCTCACATTTAAAACTTTTTTATTTGTCCGCGGACAAAAGTCTTAGTAATTTTTTTTTTCTTTGGCTTTTTAAGCTCACTTTTTCATTGCGTCTGTCAAAGCAGTGAATTTGCAATTGATTGATCGTAAGTCCGGATACAACTATGTATTTACATGTATTATAAAGTCTATACAGTTATATGTCAAAAAGGTTACAGTCTATGTGCTTGATAATATCATGATAAGAGCCATCAATATCTGTTTTTGAGATCAATCCAAGTCCAATCAAATCACCAATTACAATTGAAGCTTTTTGTTGGGCATATTTCAAATAATCAAAATCATCATCTGAAGAACTAATGGCGTCTTCCACTACAACATTTTCGTCAATTGTCATCGAGTCGATACCTGTACTAATGTTGTAAACACTATTGACCCCTTGTTCTTCCGATTTTGATGAAATAGTCGACACATCATTTGATTTGATTGGTCCATTTTGGATCAATCCCCAGAGACACCAGTAAATTTGTACCGTAGCTCTCCAATAAATAGTTTCATTATATAATTTTTTGATTTCAAATTGAATTAAATCAGACGCATTGGTTTTCAGAAAATCATTAAATTTTTGCTTTGTTTTCAAATTTGATGAAGGATATTGAAAATCGTATTCGATATAAGATTTGATCAAATTTAATTTTTGAAGTTGATTTGGATAATTTTCATCATGAATGTAATAAGATTTTTCTGGATTATGATAATCTGACATCCATTCAGAAAAATGATCGGCAAGATCAAAAGCTGGGAAGTTTGGACCAGAATATTCAAAATCAATAACAACCAAACTAGTATCTTTTTTATTACTAGTGCTAATAACAATTTTTTCGTCATCATCTTCATCATCTTCTTCTTCAATCGCAGAACTTGAATAGTTAATAATTGATGTAGGTATTTGTTTTTTCAAAACAATTTCTGAAGGATTAAATTTTTCGTCTAATAATAAATTACCATACTGAGTATCATTGTGACAAAATCTATAATTTTTAGTAAAATTATCGGTATCATATAAATTAAAAAGGTAATTACGATAAATTTCAATCAATTTTTTGAAATTTTCAAAATCAGTTAAAAAAATTGAATCAATATCAATATTATTCAACTTGTAAGAGTGAAGTATTTCATTTTCTAAAATCCCTAACCATTTATAAATTAATTTCCAACACATGGGTAAATTGTTTTGATAATCAATTGCTTCTAATTCAATTTTATAATGTAAATCCTTCATTCTTCTACCAATCATTTGAGAAATAACTTCATTCTTTACTTGATCCTTATCCAAAGTAATGAATCCATCTAAAAATTGTTCAAATCTACCATTACTAAATATTCCTAATAATTTTGGTCCAATTTTTTTGGCCGATAATTTAATTAAGATTGCCAACTCCAGTTCTCTATCAATAATTGAATCAAGATTCTTACCATATACTCTAAGTAATAAAGCAGGTAATTCTAAATTAGATTGACGATCTTTATATTCAATTTTATAAATCGAATTGGTTAATGCACCAGATATTCTTGTAATGATTAAATTTGAAATGGATAATTGCTTTTTATGCCATTTACTAATTTTAAGAGCTTTGGTTAATGCAATAATATCTTGCTTAAAAAAATCTAAAGGTAATGTATTATCCAAAGTCACAATAACAGTTGGAACTGGTCTATCCTGAATATCAATCTGAGTAATATCTAATTTTGAACCTGATGAAGAACTTAATGATCTTCTGCTCGATGAAGCAAGGGATGGTCTTCTGGAAGTACTTCTGTTTCTTGATCTAGATCTAGATCTGGATCTAACCTGGTTAGACGCAAATGCATTAGGGCGATTGACTTCCATGTTAAAAGTAATTCAATGTTGGCTTGGTGTACTGTTAATATTCTTATCAGGTAGCAGTTGATTTGTTGAACGGCGCAATAAAAAAGAACATCTGAGTTTACAAAACAAAAGCCAAACCAAAACCAAAAAAAAAAAAAAAATGAGTGAGTGAATGTGAAAATTGAATCAAAATCTGAGACAATTCCATTTAGGTCTTGTGACACGAGAGAAACATCAACATTATCAACAACTGTTTACACCTAAACACATAATCTACACGTGAGTGGACATTGCAAATGGCCAGTACATGTACCATGTTTCTTGCCTTTACCCAATGGGCTGTTTCACTCGTGGGTTCTTGTGGTCACTATAAATCCGAAATGTACCGAAATTAATCAAGTAACGATGGTTCCAACCATGTTACACGAATTGAGTTGATAGTATCAACCATTGAATCACTATGTTACTTCATTCGAATGATCCTTGTTTGTTGTTTTTTCTTTTTGTTTTTGATCTTGATTTCGATTATTCTCTATTTATTTTTCATCAATTGGAATGTTACTGATCAGGTCATCTCATTAGGTATTGTTAATATTAAATATAAATATCAATTGGCTCCCACTTTATGGGTGTTTTATGCTGAGTTTATTTTGACTCCAACACAAACTTCACATCTCAACCGGTTCCAACACATTCTATAGAATTCCATAGAATACATTGAAAAGGGAGTACATTTATTGATCTGAAAGGAACAAAAAGAACAAAAAAAAAAACAAAAACAAAAAATCGAAGACCTTTTTTTGTGGAAAAAAAAAAAAGATCAAAAAAAAAAAAAGGATCACCAAAAAGAAAATCATCAAAAAGAAAGAAGAAAGCAAAAAACTTGCTTGATTGATCCCTAGTGAATAGAATACCCAGAAGTCTAACTACCAAATATGGCTCTTAGTAATTATCTTGCCGCAGTCGGTTGTATTGGATCAGTTGCAACTTATCAGATATATCAGCATAAAATCACTGAATTTGAAAATTTATCAAATGAATTAAACGAAAAAATTACAAAGTTGACTAATGATTTAGCCACCAAATCAAAGGAATTGCAAACTGCCAATGATGAATCTTCTGTTTATAAAGAGAAGAGTGAAGTCACCCATCAATCATCAATCAAATCATTAAAAACCGAAATCAATAGTTTGACCAAACTCAACGATCAATTAGAACAATCATCCTCTAAGTTGACCGAAGAGAAATCAACACTTGAAAACAAATTAGGTAAATTACAAGCGGATTTTGAAAATTTAGAAAAAGATGTAACCAAGACTAAGGAAGAAAAGGATCAATTGAAAGAAGATTATGAATTTAAATTCAATAATGCCATTGAAAAATTAATTATCGGTAAGGATGAAGAGATCAACAAGTTGCAATCAACTATAAGTAGCATCAATGAAGAATTAGCAAACAAGGGTGAACTTTTCGATAAATTAAAGAAGGAAAGTACCGAACAAATCTTATTATCTGAAGAAAATCTTGAAAAAAGTAATGAAAAAATTAATTCTATTGAAAATGATCTTAAAATTTCAAACGAACAAATTGAAACATTACAACGTCAATTAAAGGATTCACAATCAGAATATGATGATTTAAATAATCAGATTCAAGAGTACACTGCCAAAATTAAAAGTCACGAAGATTCAATCTCTAGTAAAGATAATGAACTTTCATCTAAATCTATAGAAATCAATACTCACTCAAAAAAAATTGATGACTTAAAAAAAAATTTAGAATCCAAAATTAATGAATTGGCTTCAATTTCTGAACAATTGAATGATGAAAGTAGTAAATCAAAAGACTTGGAATCAATCAAAAATGACTTGAATACTCAAGTCGACCAACAACAGCAAGAGATTGCTTCATTGAAAAAGGAAATTGAAAATTTCAATAATAATGCATCAGCCCGTACCGAATTCTTTGATAAATTATCTGTTTATGTTAAGAGTTGGGGTATTGAACAACAATCTAATAGTGAAGATAAAGAAATTAACAATGATACTAATTTAGAAACCCATCTTAGCTCATTGACAAATATTGACGGTCTTGTCGCCAAATTACGGAGTGAGAGAACAAGCTTAGAAGAACAGTTATCTAAGTTAAATAACGATCATGAAACTGTTGAGAAATCCAATAGAGAATTGAATAAATTAGTTGAAGACCAAAAATCAAAAATCAGTGAATTTGAACAGGGTTCTGAACAAACAAATAATCAAATCCAATTATTAGAGAATCAATTGAAAGATTCAAATAAAGATCTCGCTTCTAAAAATGAAGAAATAGATGAATTATCTGATAAAATTTCTAAAGTTGATGGAAAACTTAGCAAGCTTGAGGAAACTAATTCTGAAAAAGATGATTCGATTAACAAATTGGACATTGAATTGAAGAACAAAAATGAAGAACTTGCCAAGCTGAAGAGCATTGAATCTGAATTAAAAGCTAAGGACGATGAACTTGCCAAATTCAAGAGCATCGAATCTGAATTAAAAGCTAAGGATGACGAACTCGCCAAGTTGAAGAGCATTGAATCTGAATTAAAAGCTAAGGATGATGAACTTGCCAAGTTGAAGAACATTGAATCTGAGTTGAAGGCAAAGGAAGAAGAAATTTCCAAATACAAAGGTCTTGAAACTGATTTAAAGTCAAAGGATGCTGAACTTCAAGAATTAAAGAAAGTTGAATCTGAATTAAAGGCTAAAGATGAAGAGCTCGCTAAATTGAAAGCTGTTGAAATCGAATTACAAAACCATAAAGATGATCTCAATAAGTTAAGAAATGATTTGAAAAACAAAGAATCCGAACTTACCAAGCTTACTGAAAAGTTCAATAAATTAAAGGACTTCACCAATAGTAAATTACATGAGCGTAAAGAAAGTGGTAGCAGTACCCCAGAACCATCACCCTCCAAAAAATAGATAGCATTGTAAATAGACTAAAGAGTTATTGATTTATTTTGATTATTACTTGTGTGATACGTAATATTCTCCATTTTATGTAGTTTGTTCGCTTGTATTTTTTTTTTTTTTTTGTTTCTGTGAGCGGTTAAATAGTTGCAAATGTTTTCATCTACTACTCTAAGTTTACATTTGATAACTCATTCCCATCGAAAGGCAGCAAGCCACCTGGTGAAACTTATTGGTTTAAGGCTGTCTAATGCGATTAGAGACTCATTCAATTGAACGTGTTAAAACTTAGCGTCAAAACACTGCTATGAAGTCAAAAGTCTGGTAGTCTAATGAAACCAGCTTCAAGCCAAAGCAGGCGGGAAGGAGTCTGATGACTTGGCACAGTTCGCTACTCCTATTTACTTACTTGTGTACTTAATTACTTACTCACTTGTTTACTCGTGTGTATCGATATGGTTGTGAATGGCTTGCGGGTTCACGAAGTTAAAAGGAGAACAAATATAGAAGTACACAGTTGGAACGGAAGACAGCGGCTCACTACAGCATAATTGAACTTCTCCCTTTAAGGGAACCAGAGTTACCATTCTGATAAGAATTAGGAATTGAAGGTATAAGTCAACCAGCGCTTGGAATGTGTGTTCGGCGTCTAAGCATTAGAGACACGGCTTATTAGAAGTCGACAAGAATCCCTCAACCATTCAAGAAAGAGAAACCAATAATGGGTATACGGTGGGTATCTATATTGAACAAGCCTTGGTTGGAGCTACAGTGATTAAATGTATCAATTGGGTAGAGGGTTATAGTTTAGTACGTTAATACTAACCGTTTGGTCCAAAACTACTACCGATTCCAGTTTTCCCTTTTTTTTTGATTTTGCAGGTTGGAGCCATCCATTTACTGTTTACAGATGGGCAGTTTACTTTTGGACGGGCAAAGCTTTACAAATAAGGTTGATTAATACCATACATGGAAAAAGTATACACAGCAAGTCAATCGTGTTTTCTTTTTTAGTTGATGTCTACCAACAGATTGAGAAAAAAAAAAAAAAAAAAAGAAGTATATGATATCATATGGTTCAATGCTCACAAGATGAGTATACGGAGAGAATACGATAGCTTGAATTAATAATAGATTATCCGGTTATGTGTAAGAAAGTAATTTCACTATCATTATTTTTTTTTTTTCTTTCTGGTTGTTCAGCCAGTAATCAAATAATCAATCAAGCATAAGCCACATCGACAAAGTCTACTAACGGAGAGGTCATTTAGTCGTATAGTACAACACTAAACGTGGGTACACTTATAAACCTATTATAATTGACGAAGAATGCAGTATTATAAGGAAGGGGGTTAAACAATATCAAGAATGAAAAAATCAAGAATCAAAGAAAAAAAAAAAAAAAAAAAAAAACATTCAAATGAAATTAGTCTAGTCATGAAATAGATGACATAGTCAGATCTATTACTGTTAGATTGTATGGGTGGGGTTGTACAGGTACATGTCTTGATATGACTGATTGAGATGTTGGGCAACTATATCGGGAAATGAGTGTCTGAAATAGAGTGATGGCTTATGATTCCTTGTATACATACCGAAGGTTACTTTTTTACTTACAAATGCCATGTTATATTTCTATATATATATAATTACTCACTGGATGTTGCTGTTTTCTGTCTTGTTATGGGTTTGTTGTGGTTGTTGTTGTTGTTTTGTTTGTTGTGGTTGTTTTGTTTGTTTTTTTGTTGTTTTATTTTTGTTGTCTAAGTTTGTTGCTGCTTTTGTAAACTTTATAAAATACAAATTACAAAATAAGGAAAAGCCTAATTTTTATTTGAAATTAATTAATTATTCCAATACAGAAATACAACCCACTATTTAAGGGAGTATATTCATATGATATATTCATTGTAATATCCTTGAAATATTATGAATTCTAATTAATTTATAGGTAAACTTGTTAATTACGTTGTTACTATTGCTTATCATTTATTAGACATATTTTTTATCGTTATTCGGTAACTGAAATACACTCTTATTTGCCGCGTGGTTAATCACTCTTTGAGGTTTGTTATATCAATTAGACCATAAAATTTCAAGTCCTCGAACTAAATCCACCACACGCTGCTTTGTATCAATATTTCAATCTTGTTACATTGTATTGAACATTGTATACAGATAAGGTATTATATATGAACATTTTGAAAAAGGGTTAGTTTGGATTATTATTATTGCTGTTTTAACTTGCCCCTTATTTCTTTCCATCCCGAAGACATAAGCAAAAAGAAAAAAAAGAAAAAGAAAAAAAAGAAAAAGAAAAAAAAAAAAAAAAAAAAAAAAAAAAAAAAAAAAAAAAAAAAAAAAAAAAAAAAAAAAAAAAAAAAAAAAAAAAAATAAAAAAAGAAAAGACAAGAACTCAAATTCAAAGAAAAAAAAAAAAAAAAAGAAAAACAGACCCTACTTTAAAATAGCAGCATATTACAAATAGTTGATTTTTTTGGATTTTTTGAATTTTTAATTATAAATATATTACCACTTCCCTTCTCTTCACTTTATTCTTTCGTTATTTATTTCTACACCTTTGTGTTGATACTTGATAGTTGATACTACTTGTCGGTGTTTCTCTATTTTTTTTTTCCCTTTCTCTTTTTGTCACTGTTGGGCTGTTCGTCTATCCACTCGTTCGTTATCTCATCTGGCTTTCGTGGCTAATATTCATCTCATACTACTTTTTATGTCCCTTTTCAGTCTTTCGTTGGTGTTATAAAGCTTTTTTTCTTCTTTCTTTTTGGCTTTTCGTGCTTTAAGTTTCCCCCATTTCATTGTTGCACTAACTATCCATCATGGATAAAGTTTTGTCAAAAGCCTCTACGATTAGTAGAAAAAAATCTGTTAAGTCAGATCATTCGACTGCTTCTTCAAATTCTCAGTCAACAATCACTTTGTCTGAGACCTCATCTTCACCAGTTCGTCCCCCTTCGAGTGTTGCAACTCCTCCAAAACATGATCCTTCACGTAGATCTTCCATCTTGCTAACTCCTTCGAAATTATCTAAGCATCGTCTTAATTCAAATTTAAATTTTAGTAAAGATGATTTTAAGCATCAAGACAAATTAATTAAATCACTTTTAAAACAATACAAGAAATTAGAAGTTGATTTAACAAAGTTCAACTCCAAGCATAATGGTATTCTTAAAACTAATATCTTAAGAACCACTTTACTCCCATTTTTAAGAAACTCAAACATTTCAGATTCTTTTACTAGTGATTCAAAGATTTATAAAAGTTTAATTAGCATAAGTACTACAAATTTGATAAAGTGGTGGAAGTCTCTATTATCGAGTTTATCTCCTTCATCAAAACAACCTATTTCATCAACTGATAGAAATGCTTATTTGGAATGTATCTCCAGAATTGTTGCTAGACAAGAATGGAATCATATTGATAATGATATTTATTTACAATTTCAAAATTTATTAACTGCTACCTTAGAATTTTCTATAGGTAAATTACAATCTTTGAAAATTGTCCCCGTTTCAATAAGTGCATTTGTTGGTAAAATATTTGCTTATAGTTTTTTCCATTTACCCAATGTGAGTAATGCTTTATTATTTTTATTGAACGTTAAACAAATTACTTTCGAATCATTTTCCAAAGAAAAACCATTACAAGATACTTTGAATAATTTACATAATATATTCCCAAAACCACTACACTACCTCATTGGCTTTGATGGTATGAATATTCCTCAAGATAAAAAAATATTCATAAATTGTGTGCCTCCTCCAAAACATCCAGTTGAAGGTATCAAAGATCCTAATGGTTCATGGGTTAGAAGGTGGTGCTCTAGTGATAGTGATGTATTTAATTCATTCTTCAGGCATTATATTAATATAATTCAATCTAAATTATCCGGCTTTGAAACAATTGATTCATGCGTTCTTACCAACTGCCCAGGTTTCAACGTTATATTGTGCCATATTCAACAAATTTTTAATGTTTCCATTACAAGAATTTCAAAGAATAATTCTATCAATAAAATTGGCTCATCAAGCTTCCCCTTACCATTCAATCAAAATAAAAAACAACCATTAAGTCATAATGATATATATTATGATTCAATCATAAAAATCTTGAAAACTATGAGGGATATAGATTACTCTCACTTGATTTTAAAGAATGAATTAATCAAATGTATTGATGATATTTTAATCAACATTACTAAATCCATTAATATTTATGATTACTCCAAAAATGGTTTAGTATTGAATATATTTTATGAGTTTATTAATCATATATTTGATAACTCAGTTATAAATTGGGAATTTTGGTTAAGTTGTACTTATATGATGTTAAAAAATACAGATCATGTACAAACTTTATTAAAGAATTTAGCATTTTTATTTAACATTTGGGATGTGATCCCCGAAACATTATCATTAAATCAAAGCAAAGAAAACTATTTGGATTGGTTGAAGAACCCTAATCATAGCTTTAAGTTAAATTTCATTAACTGGTTAATTTCGGATGAGCTTTGGAATAAATTGTTTATTCATTGGCACCCTATTGTCAGATCGTATTATATCAAATTGATCATCTGGAGAATAATTGGTATCAATAACTTTGAAAATTCAGTTTCAATCCAAATTACTAAAAAAATTGAAATGAGGTTAAAGTTATCCCATCAAAACTTAAAGAAGTACACTTATTCAACTAATAATAGTTTAAGTTTTACTCCTGATAATCCGTTGGTTAATAGAAAATTCGGTATATTACCAACAAATTTGAAAACTGAATTACTTATCATAAATGATCAATCTCAAGATGTTTCACCTGCTTCTTTTGGCAAACCAAGTGAGTTAAGAAAGTCACATCCCTTTGAAATATTTGATGAAGCTATTTATAGTTGTTCTTCCTTACCAACTGTCAATTCAAAGAGTGGAACATCAACTCCGGTTGAACCAGAAAAAATTCCAAAAAATAATTCAATTGTTAATTCAATTGGTAAGTTGTTCAAAATCTTGTCATCGGACGAATCACAGCCAAAACAAAATAAACTAAGCAATAGGAATTCAATTTATAGCAAGAGCAATGATGATATGAATAAATTGTATCCGCCAAACAATAACTTTTCATTAAAGAATAAAAGAAATTCGGTTTCTTTGACTTCATTGTCAACAACATACTCGAGTAAGTCAAGGTCTTCAAGTCCAAGTATCATGTCATATAGATCAACTCCAACCTCATTTACTGACTTTTCTACTGATTCTTCTTTAAGTGATTCATCAAGTGAGCTTTCAGATCAACTAAACTATAGTAATTCATTAAACAATGAATTATTAAATCAACCACCAGAACTATTTAAAATTCCACCAGAAATCATAAGACCATGTTATAAGTTTGAAATCATCATAGACAATGAAAGTCTTAATAATAAATTTCAAATTATGCAATTAACTAATAATAACCTAAATAAATTTTTTATACAAAATAGCTTTCAGGATTTCCCATCAAGACCAAAGATTCCATCAGTTACAATTTTCATAAATACCGATTCTTATAACAAATTCTATATAAGTACCGAAAATATTTTACTTTCAGCTAATAATCAATTCAATGATGAAGAATTTGAACAAGCTGAAAGTTTTTTGACAAATTTTAATTCAACTTTCGATCAAACTATTAAGTGGAATAATTTGGGTAAAAGTTTGAATGAATGGAATTTAATAATTGAAGAATTCGAGAAATATTTGATTAATAAAATTGAAATGGATGAATTTAGCTATTTGCAATCAACATCCAATGAAAAGAATTTTGAATTAATCAATGAACGCGAGTACTTCAAAAAAATTATACCATTTTTACCAGTTGATAGCATAAATGAGTCCAAATTATTGAACGCAGGTTAGGTCTATTTTATTTTCGCTTCTTTTTCTTTTTTTTTTTTTTACACTTGACTTTATTTCTACTTTTTTCATTTCGTCTCTGTTTTATCATATCATACAATTAGCATATATTTATATTATACTTTTTTAAGTTTATCCTTTTCTTTTGTAAAAAGAAACCAGACTATTAGACTAGTGGTGATACAAATTAAACAATTTAAGCTCCAAATTATTGAAATTCCAATGATAAGGCAAGCATAATAATAATTGAACAAGTAATATCTAAGACCATTCCAATTAACAACAAATTGTAATTCAATATTGTCCATGATAGGTGGCATCTTTTCGAAAACTACTTTTAGATTACCATCTTCAGGTATTATCTCCCGTTTGTCTACTATCTCCTCTTCAACTTTTGAAAATTTTTGGAAAAGCTCCTCAATATCGTTTGATTTTATGGATCCAATATTTTTAGTTTGAGTTAAGGTCTTGACATTGTTGACTAATATAGGAGGTACCCAATACCTTAAATTGAAAGGGACGAACCAATTATTATGACTGTAAACATCTCTTACATCACAGTCAACCTTGAAGATGCCTTTATTCCAAATACTTATCTGATTATTGTATTTATGGTAAACTTTAAAAGGAATTTGAAAAACAAAATTATTACCAGGCTGACATGTGAATGAATTCTTGATGTTTAAATTATAAAGAATTTCTGAATTTTCATTAAAATAAGGGAAATATTCATTCAAATCAAAAACTGCTGACTGATAATTATATGTTTCAATGAGATTCTCCTTTGAAATTGTCAAGAGGGATTCGGGGATTAAGATTTTATAAAAATAACTGTAAGTTAGTATTGAGATTGGTAATAAGGTTATAAAAGCTGAAGCCCAAATGACAGAATACAACCAATTTCTCGTTAAAGTTAATGGGATTTTTACCGTGAAGGTCAGAGATTCAAGTTTCATTTCATTAATCACAATGGTAATGAAATAAAGACTATTGAATACCTAGGATTTCAAAATAGAGGATATAATTTTATGGTAATATGAAATGGGGCCACGCACTACCCCGAACCCCTCTAAAGATAATGATAACCAACTGAATTTGAGCTTACACAATTAAATTATAACAGTAATTGTTACATTGTATTTAAGAAGAAAGAAAGAAAGGAGGTGAAGAGGCAGAGAGAAGCATGAGACATAAGATGCAATAATAATAATAGTAGTAGTAGGAGTAATAATAATAATAATAATAATAAATTAAGAATACAAGCCATAAGACAGAAAAAGAACAAAAAAACAGGGGCAAGGAACAAAGAGAGAAGAACAGAGTAAAATAAATATATATCTATATATATATGAAAGTAAAAAAAAAAATTAAATTAGAAAAAGGAAAAAGGGCACGATTATAGAAAAAAGTAACTGGGGTAGGAGATATTTAACAAGAAGTAAAATAATGTAAAAATTTAATGAGTAGTATGACCTCTATGATACTTTAAACCATTAAGATTCTTATAACGTTTACCACAAACTTCACAACGGTATGGTTTATCTCTTTCCAAAGCTGCCACGTCCAAATATGGAGTGTTTGATTCGGGATCAATAATTGAAATAGTACCATCTGGATTTTCTTTTAATAATTGATTTTGATGACCGTGTAAACGATGATATTTCAAACCATTTTGATTTTTATAATTTTTATCACAGCCAATTACGGGACAACGGAATGGTTTATATTCATCATTATCCATTACGTATAAATGGCGAGCTGGATCATCAATATACATAGAATCACCTTCATCATCGATATTCATGGAGATAGAATTTGGACGAGAAGATTCAAGAGACTGGGGAGATGCTTGTTGTGGTACATGTTGAGGAGTTGGGTCAGAATGCTGCAGGTGGGGCAGTTGTAATTGATTATTTGAAGCGTGTTGTTGTTGAAGGTGAGAATGCTGTAGGTTTGGATTATTATGCAGATTTGATTGGTTCGGTATTTGATTTTGGTGTTGATTTTGATTTTGATTTTGATTTTGGTGTTGTTGTTGATTTTGATTTTGGTGTTGGTGTTGACTTTGATTTTGGTTTAGACTTTGATTTTGATTTTGATTATGATTATGATGAAGGTTATGACTTTGATTTTGATTATGATTATGATTTTGATTTTGATTTTGATTATGACTTTGATTATGATTATTATTAAGGGATGCTTGATTAATTGTTTGTTGTTGGATATTAAAATGAGAAGTTGGTAAATTAAGATTTGAAGGATTATTTGTTGTATTTGAATTATTATTCAAAAACACATCATTAGTACTAACGGTTTCCATAATATTATGAATATTATTAAAATTATTACGATTTCTATTTTGATTTGGTTGATTATTTAATTGACCATTTAATAAATTAGCAGTATTACCAGTTGGAGGAGAAGGACTTATATGAGCTTCTTCATAATGTCGTAATAAATCATGTAAAGTAGGTAGAAGTTGACCACAACAACTATAATCTTTACAATAATCAGCTTCTAAATTTGGTAAGTAGGAAGTAGAAGAAATAGGAGGAGACATTGAAATGACGGGGGCATGATTAATTTGATTATTGATATTTGAATTAACATTATTATTATTTAGACGAAATGAACCTCTTCTTGGATTAATAAGATTATTATTATTATGAATGATATGACCGTTTTGATTTTGTAATTGATTATTTGAATTAATATTTGAATTGATATTTGAATTTGAATTTGACATCATTACTTCATCTTTTAACCAGGATCCAATTGTAACCGATCCCCAAGAAACACCACCCATACCTTGAGAATGAGCAATTGATTCTCTTCTAAATCGTTGATTATTAAATATAGAAGGTCGCCTTTGATAAGTAATATCAATCGGTTGAGGAATATTTAGATGATCATTACCAGTATTAGCATTAGTAGTATTAGTAGTATTAGTACTACTATTTTGATTATTAGGAATATTCATTGCGGTTGACAGACTAGGATTATTTCCGCCACCAGTTGAACTTTCAAATATTTTAGTATTAAACATATTCAGTTGCTTACTAACAAGTAGTATATTTTTGAAACCGGAAAAATAAAAAATCAAACCAAAATTCCAAAATTCAACAGGAAGGCTAATTTTTTTGTATGAGGGAAAAAAGGAAAAAGAAAAGAAAGAAAAGAAAGAAAAAAAAAAAACGGTACAATGGGTTACGCACACACACACAAACGCTATACTATTTTTCTATTACTAGCAAGGGAAACTTTAATAAGTATACGGGTGGTAATGTGAGATAAAGTATATATATATATATATATCTATATGAGATATATGATATATCTGATATGTGGTTTATGATAAAAGAAAGGAGTGAATTGGTAAGACTAGGGGTATTAGTCATACAACAACCCAATAAATTTTTATTATAAATCGGGTGGCTAATAAATAAAGAATAAACAAGATGGCCCAGTAGTCGTAGAACAAGAGATCGGAGTATGGAAGTTGGTACTGGTAGGGCGGTAAGGCAATAAGGGTTTATTGAAGATGATATAAGGTACCAAACGATCTTATGATAGATTGATTAATAGACTGTTTATTGATAAAGAAAGAGTAGTAGTAAAAGATTATGGGTGTGTCTATATAAAGGGGATTGAAACTTTTAGTAAGAAAAAAGAAAAGAAAATGTGCACAATAAGGTGTATGGGTGTTTGTATTACTACACTCTACTATTAGTATAGTATATAGTATACCATACTGTACTATACTATACTGTACTGTATTGTAGTAAATAGTATATACGTAGTATATACTACTACATATATACTACATAAATACTATGGATTGACGTGATGTTAACCGGTTAATCTGGTATATGTATTTGTGATATTGGCCGAAACACACGACTCGTGAATTAGCAGTCATCACAAGACACATTATTAGTAATAACCAGGCTACGCTACTTCTTTCTTGACTGGTGATCAGGTAATTATAGTTAGTAGTTAACTTTTTGTAATGATAATTAACTAGATCTAATTGGTCGTTTCATCATATTAATTGGTATCACAAACACTTGATGTTTACGGTACACCGTATACCGTATGCCCAAGGAATCTGTACTAGATACTAAAACTATAAATAATAATATACAAAGTTATACAATAGTATACAAAGTTATATAAAGTATAGTTATACAAAGTTATATAAAGTATAGTTATACCAAGTTATACCAAGTTATACCAAGTACAGTTGTTATATAGTTAAACAAAGTCACAGTCACAATCATAAATTCATCGTACAATATAGTAACAATTGAATATTACAATATAGTATCACCTGAACATATTCTTCAACCGTTACTCTACTGACAATGGTCACAAACCTTCTCTAATAGCATCCACTTAGTTTATACTTAATTTATACATACACAAATTCTAGTACAGAAAGTACAAAATTGATATTGTGTTACTGGCACGACCTCTTCGGTAAAACGACATTCTAATTTGATCACGTGAATTGAATATTGGCATGGTCGTGTACTTGGTCATAGGGAATGTGTGGTGTGTGGGTCTAAGTAAACTTAGACCCGTGCACCACCACCTGGACTTACAGATCCGATCAGATAAAAAAGATTGGACTTTTTTTCAGTAGCCCGGTCAAAAAGGTTTATGGCGATTTGTGTCCCCAAATCTCTTTTCTTTTTCCATCGTTTCTCCGATTTACGGAACACATCTAATACTACCTTTCAACTAATAATCAACCTTTAACTTTCCGTATGTCCTTGGTCTATCGTCTGTTGACCTCTAATCTTTGACCTCTGATCTTTGACCTCTGATTTTTTTTGATCTTTGTACTAACTACCTCCTTTTCTACTTACTTAACTTCTCTCCACATTATGGTCTCTTCTCTTCTTTAAAAAAATATCAAAAAGTACTGAAAAACATCAAAAACCAAAAATCCCATCACTCAGTTATACCTTCGTTTGTTATCATGATTCAAAATCTCCCCATAGAAATCTTGAATCAAATCACTTATTCATTACCTCCTTCGGATGCTTTACACTTATCATTCACCAATAAATATCTCTACAAGTGTATTTTACCCCGACTTTACTCTTCAATCACCATAGATGCCGGTAAAAAAAATTACTCGAATCATGATTTAGTTACTTCGTCAACCAAAATAAGCATCCCGCGAATTTATTCCTCGTTAACTTCGAGTAATAACTTGATTATTCAATCAACTACTATTAAATCAGTTTATGCATTAAGATTGATATTTAAAAATATATTGAGTAATCCTCATTATGGTAATTTCATTCAAATAATTAATGTTAATAATGAATTCCCCGATATATCAAGTTTAGAAATAAATGAATTTTTATTAAAGATATTCCCATTATTAATAAATTTAAAAATTTTAAATTGGTTTTCAATTACAAATTATTTACCAATAGAATTAATAAATTATTTACCAAATCCATTAAATTTATTACAATTAACAGGAAATTTTATCTATACGAATGAAAATATAATAAATTTACAAAAATTTAAAAATTTACAAAATTTAAATATTTCAAGTTTCCAAAATTCAGATAACTTGAAAAATATTAACTTATTGAATTTGCAAAAGTTAAATAAATTAATATTATCAAGAAAATTTACTTGGAATAATAATATCATATCAACAAAATCATTTGATATAAACCAAGTGGAAAAATTAAGTGCCATAACTGATTTGATACCTGATTCAATTCCTGATACTTCGAATGATATCACTTATTTGAATAACCTTTTCACAACCGATAATTGTTTCAAAAATAAATTACAATTATCAAGTCTTTGTTTCAAAGATATTAACGTTGATATTAAAGATATTGATGGATTAGTATCAAATATAGAATTAAGGAATCTTAATGAATTATCAATTAATAATTGTACTGAATCATTATTCCATTCAACGATTCTGATAAATGGATTAAGAAGAAATCCACCATCTGAAACATTTTTAGATTTATTATTACCACATTTGAAAAATTTAAATAAACTTGAATTAGATTTATCAAATGAAATTTATAATAATGATTCAATTTATAGATTTTTAATTAATTTTAAAAATTTAACTCATTTAATCATTAAATTAAATTTTCATCAATATGAAAATATAAATTTTCAATTATCAAATTTATTCGAAATTTTAAAAAAATTTTCAAACCTCGAATATTTAAATTTTAATTTTGATATCTTTAATAATATTATATTCTCACCTCCAAATTATGCAAAACCAGCAAGTTTCGATTATACATTATCATCAATTAAAAATCTTTCAAAAATTTTAAATTTAAAATATTTGAAATTACCCATTAGTCAATTTCAAATCCTGCAATTTTTTGAAATTATTAGTCATTTAAAAAAAATTGAATTCTTACAGATTAATTTAATCAATTCAACTTGTGAAACTCCTTCTCCAATCATTAATAACAGTTTGATTTGTCAAGACTACTTCAATTTCCCAAATAATTTAACCAATAACTATAAAATTAATCAAATAGAACAGTATAGGAACTACGTTGGTGATTTTAAAAACTATTTGAAACTCTTGAAGTTCTTATCATTCGAAAAAAATAAAGAAAATTTTGTCTTTGATTGTAGAAATCAAATCGTCCTAAAAGATGATTTGTTTCAAAACTTTGATCTTCTCTTAGATATATATAAATAAAAGTTAAGTATTGTCCCATTTTATTCTGTAAATCTTCCCATTTCACATCTTTCACTTTCACATCTTTCACTTTCACATCTTTCACTTTCACATCTTTCACAGCTTTGTCCCAAATTTCGCATAAATTATTGCAAAAAAAAAGTTCCGCCTGTCACAATTCACTCCCCCCCCCAAAAAAGAGAAAAGGTCCTATACATATATCTACAGCTTGTATACATACACACATACCATATACATACCATATACATATATGTAGACGAGGTGGTGAGATATAAATAGTCTACCCTCCGTGGTCTCCGGACCAGTTGTTGTGCCCCCCCCTCGTCCTCCACTGCGGGGCCCCACCCTTGATTTTCCCTGGGTCCTGCCATGGCCTGCACACAGTGCCCCAACCCTTTTTGCTTATGAATAATATACGAGGAGGGTCTTCTTCCAATACACCAAATAGACTTCTAACCAATTGAGTCTGTTCCTACTGACGGTGTCTAGTAAACACACTCTTACACGAACTGCTCCTCGTAGAGATAGATGGTTGGAAGGTTAAGACCACTAGCAGAAAGAGGGGGAGCCGAACAGTGATCTGATTTGCATTGTACTCAGTTGAATTTCACACAAATTTTTCTTTTATCGCGCCTCTTCAAAAGTTTGCTGAGTTTGCTACTTTAATTGCCCATCCATCCCTTAAATACAACCCAATTTAATTATTCTTTCTCTTTTCCCAAATTTTTTCTTCTTTTTTTCATTTCTTCTTAACTTTCTTCCTGATCTTAATTCTCTTTAAAGATGGCTAGTTTTGATTTTACTCTGGCCGATAACTTAACGGCGGAAGAAAAAAGATTGTACGAAAATAAGACCAAGGAACGCTATCACCAACGTTGGGGATCGTACTTGTCGGAAAGACAATGGGCCACCGTTCGGGAGGATTATTCGGCTTCTGGATCTGCTTGGGATGATTTTAGTTTTGATACTTCCAAATCAAGAACTTATCGTTGGGGTGAAGATGGCTTGGCTGGTTGTAGTGATACTAAACAATTGGTTAATTTATCAATTGGTTTATGGAATGAAAAAGATGATATTTTGAAGGAAAAATTGTTTGGGGTTACCAATTCTCAAGGTAATCATGGTGAAGATGTTAAGGAATTGTATTATTATTTGGATAATACTCCAACTCATTCTTATATGAAGTTTTTGTATAAATATCCTCAAGCAAAATTCCCTTACCAACAATTGATTGAAGCAAATGGTAATAGGTCTAGATTAGAACAGGAATATGAAATTACCGATACGGGGATTTTCAATGACAATAAATACTTTGATGTGGTTTATGAAATGGCCAAGTCTGATGATGATCCAGAAGAATTGTTATTTAGAGTTACCGCCTATAATCGTAGTAATGAGGCAGCTCCTTTACATATCTTACCTCAATTGGTCTTAAGAAATACTTGGTCTTGGGGTCATGAAGAATCTAAAAAGGGTAAACCTTCCTTGAATGCCCATCTGGACGCAACCGTTAAACTTGATCATCCAAAGTTTGGTGAACGTTATTTGATTTTTGCTCCTGCTCCCGGTATCGATGAAGAATCTCCCGATGTGGAACCTCATTTATTATTCACCGAAAATGAAAGTAATCAAAAACGTTTATACGGTCAAAAAAATGTCCTGGAGTACGTTAAAGATGCTTTCCATGATTATATCATTGATGGTGCCGAGTCGGCGGTTAATCCTAAAAGAGTTGGTACCAAATCTGCTGCCGTTTTCTCTTTCAACCAAAATGGTGGTGTCCCCGCTAATGATTATGTCACCATCCGTTATAAGTTTTCCAAGAAAAACCTGGATATCGATGAGTTGGAATTTGACGAGGTTTTTGCAAGACGTCAAGATGAAGCGGATGCTTTCTACTGGAAAGTTAGTCCTTTACCCATTACTGATCAATTAAGACAAGTTCAAAGACAAGCGTTTGCTGGTTTATTATGGACTAAGCAATTTTATCACTTTGTTCACAGTTATTGGTCAAGAGGTGATCCAAATACGCCTCCCCCACCTGAAAATAGAGCTGATGGGCGTAATAAAGACTGGAAACATTTATACATTGATGACATTTTATCTCTTCCTGATAAATGGGAGTATCCTTTCTTTGCAGCTTGGGATACTGCTTTCCATTGTATTCCATTTGCTATGATTGACCCTGAATTTGCCAAAAAACAATTGGATTTGATGACTCGTGAATGGTATATGCATCCAAATGGTCAATTGCCAGCTTACGAATGGAATTTCAGTGATGTAAATCCTCCAGTTCATGCTTGGGCCACATACAGAGTCTTCAAAATTGAGCGTAAGATGTACGGGACTGAAGATCTTGACTTTTTGGAACGTGTTTTCCAAAAGTTATTGTTGAATTTTACTTGGTGGGTCAATAGAAAAGATTCTGATGGTAATAATTTATTCGCTGGTGGGTTCTTGGGTTTGGATAATATTGGTATTTTCAATAGATCTGAACCATTACCAACCGGTGGTAATTTGGAACAAGCTGATTCAACTGGTTGGATGGCATTTTTCTCTTTACAAATGTTGAACATTGCTTTGGAATTGGCTAAAACTAGACCAGTTTATGAAAATATTGCTTCAAAATTCTTTGAACACTTCTTGCTAATTGCTGATGCCATGAGTTATAGGGGTGCTAAAAAGGGAGATTCTGCTGCTACCGAGCAATCATTATGGGATGAAAATGATAAATTCTACTATGATGCTATTAGTTATGGTGATTCAAATTCTCATTCGTTGCCTGTTAGATCTTTGGTTGGGTTAATTCCATTGTATGCTTCATTAACTTTGGAGCCTGAATTATTAAAAAAATTCCCTTCTTTCAAAAAGAGATTAGATTGGTTCATTGAAAATCGTAAAAGTCTTGCTGAAAGAAACATTGCTTCAATGTCTGCTCGTGGGGTTGGTGAACGTTTATTATTGTCTTTGGTCAACAAAGAAAGATTGGTTGCAATTTTAGAAAGAATGTTGGATGAAGATGAATTCTTGTCTGATTATGGGGTCAGATCTTTATCAAAATATCACGAAAAGCATCCTTTTGAAATGGAAGTTCACGGTCAGAAATATTTTGTTGCTTATTTACCTGGTGAATCAGATTCTGGTATGTTTGGGGGTAATTCAAATTGGAGAGGTCCTATTTGGTTCCCAGTTAATTTCTTATTAGTTGAATCTTTACAAAGATTCTATTTGTACTATGGACCAGAATTAAAAGTTGAATGTCCTAAGGGCTCAGGTGAATACTTAAACTTGGCTCAATGTGCTCAAGAAATTCAACATCGTTTAATGCATTTGTTTGTTCCTGATGAAAATGGTGATAGAGCCTGTAATGGTAATAATGATTTGGTCAATAAAGATCCATTATTTAAAGATTATGTTCCATTCTATGAATACTTTGATGGTGATACTGGAAGAGGATTGGGTGCATCGCATCAATGTGGTTGGACTGCATTAGTTGCTAAATGGATTCATGATAATGGTGTTAACTGTAGACTTCCTAAGACTCCAAGAAGTTCATCAAAAAGATCATCAGTTTATTTACAAAGTGATTCAGCTGATCAAGATCATGAAAGTGAAGATGTTATAAAACAATTTTTACCAAAATCAGGTCCATTCCCTGGTAAATTATTGAGAAGAAGATCAGGTAAATCATTATTAAACTTGACAGTCAATGCTCTTGACTTGGACGATGAAGAACAAGAAAGTCAAGGAAAACATGTCATTCCTAATTTGGATGCTAATGAACAAAAAACTGATGAATTATTACATGACGATATTAATGAGTTAAGTACCACTCATTCCAGAAGCTCAATTACTTCTTACGATGACGACAATTTAGTCAGCCAGATCAAAGAAGCTTTCAAAAAATATAAGTCAAGAAATGAAGATGATGTTTCTGGTGATGAGTTTGAAGCAAGAAAGTAAGTATGGCGTTTTATTTTTATTTTTTATTCCTTTTTTTCGAACACTTTTTCTTTTATAGCTTGATTTTTTATTACCTACTTTAATTATATTGTTTCTATTTAAGTTGCTCGATATATATATATATATTCTTATAAATTTTTATTCTATTTATCTTTTAATAAATTTTCAGTCTAATTTTCAGTCTTTGAGGCTGCAAATAGTTTAGTCCCCTGTAATTCAAAGCTTACGTAATCAGAAAAAGTTATGATCACGCTTACACCAAAAAAAAAAAAAAAAAAAAAAAAAAAAAAAAAAAAAAAAAAAAAAAAAAGAAAAATCCACGAAACCAGCATAAGGGCAATTTAATTAAAGAAAATTTACCTTTTCTAAGCTAAGCATTAGTATTTAATACAAGACAATTAAATTACCATACAATTACGATGGCCGACTTATTTGAATCATATGAATCTGACCTTCAATTGGCATTACAAGAAGCCAAGTCTAAGTTATCGCAGATTTCTTCAGCTGATCCTGGTATGTTACTTAACGCTCAATAATTCCATAAAAGATAAGGTTCATGTTACTAACTTCGAAATATAGAACAACGTAAGGTATCCTTGAAAGCCATAGAGAATGCAACTGATGAAGCTTTAGAAGTTTTAGATCAAATGAATATAGAAGTTCAAAATTTACCCTCGAATCAAAGATCAAGTTTTAATAGTAAAATACGTCAATATAAAACTCAAGTTGAACAAAGTAAAAGTCAATTAAAAAGATTATTGGATGATCAAGATAGAGATGAATTATTTGGTCTGAGATATACTGATGGAGATGAATTAGGTGAGGATGATTTACGAGGATCCCAAAGAAAGCAATTATTAAGTAATAATGCCTCCTTGGAAAGATCAAGTGAAAGATTGAGAGATAGTCAAAGAGTTGCATTAGAAACTGAGAATATCGGTGGTAATATTTTAGATGATTTAAGAGCTCAAAGAGAGCAAATATCGTATTCAAGAAATACTTTATCCAATGCCGATAATTATGTTGATAAATCCATTCAAACCTTAAAATCAATGACCAGAAGAATCACTGCAAACAAGTTTATCAGCTACGCTATCATTGGTGTTTTAATCTTATTGATTTTCTTGGTTCTTGCAAGTAAATTCTGGTAGTTTTGAAGTCAACGGTGGTAGTTGAATATTAGTACTTTTTAATTCGTCCCTTTCTTTCTTATCTTTTTTTCTTCCTTCTTTTCTTTCTTGCTTTTTTCTTATGATTCACTTCTTCTTTATAATTTCAATCAATGGCTTACTTGACCATCCCTGCCTTTGTAGTTGGCGTTGACTAAAACTTTTAAACTGTTTGTAATTGAAAACGTCTAATAGGTGCGCATTCAAAATCCAACCAAAAACAATCCAAAAAAAAAAAAAAAAAAAAAAAAAAAAAAAAGAAAAAAAAATTTTTTGAATAATTAAAATTTGGATTGAAAAGTTTATCGCTTATCGGAGCCACTTACATTTCTTCTCGACCCCTATAGCTGTTTCCTTCAAGGGTTCCCTTTGCTTTTATATAAACCATCAATAATCCAAGTGTATGCTTGCTTACCTCCAGCATGTTCAAATCTATAGCTAGCCGTGCTCTTTCCAGATCGCCTCTTCAGGTTCCTCGAACTTCAATCTCCACTTTACGATATATAAACTTAACTAGAGAACGTCAGTTCATAAATCATATAACCAGAAGACTGTTCCATCAATCATCCATAAACTTACATGGTCATATACACAAGCCTAAACCTGGTGAAGAGCTTCATGTTACTTTCATCACCAAAGATGGCCAACAGCATGAGTTTGAAGTTGCAGAAGGCGATAATATCCTAGATATTGCTCAAGCTTATAATTTAGAGATGGAAGGTGCTTGTGGTGGATCATGTGCTTGTTCCACTTGTCATGTTATTATTGATCCTGAATTCTATGATGAAATCCCTGAACCCGATGATGATGAAAATGATATGTTGGATTTAGCATTCGGCTTAACCGAAACCTCCCGATTAGGTTGCCAAATTGTCATGACTAAAGAATTGGATGGTCTTAGAATTGCATTACCTGCCATGACTCGTAACTTCCAATCCAAGGACTTCAACTAATTTATTTATTTATATTATTCTTTCATTTTAAAAATCTAAATTTTTTTTCTTTTTTTTTTTTTTTTCACCTATTCGACTAGGATTATGCCACATAGAATTTTTTATGCCTACTGTGTTGAAATCGCTTCGTCCAGTCTATCCATAGTCTCTCTAATTGGGCCTACTTGTATATATGTATATAGCTTTATTCTCTACATAGTCTCCCTTTTTTTTTTTGATTCATATAACCCATTGTACCCTTTTTCACACCTTTTTGTATTTGCTCACTATGATTCAAATTAAGCTGGTCATCGATGGTCCGCACAAGTTTTCTTTTTCTGTTTGATTCCGAGTCAACATCCGTACATCTCATTACAATTTTATATAACGGGTACACAAAACCGACTCAATAACTTGTGTTTGTTTACATTTTTCTATGTAAATATATAGAGAAGCTACTCAAGAGTTAGAATCAAGTAAAGTAGATCACGATAGCATCTACTCATTGCTTAGGTACTTCACTACTGCAAAACCTCGCTTCAATTGAGGTCTTATATAATTTCAACAGGAAATATAGATAGAAGTACTAGAGCCTCAGAGGTATTAAGTCTGTTACAAGATTGTATCAGAAATCATCCTTGCATTTTACTCAAGATCCATAGCATAAATAATGTCTGGGCTATCACAGGCGAACCCAGGGTATTCCAGTCCTTCTCAGAAGAAAAGGAAAGTACTTGGTGATATCAAGAATATCGACAATACTTTCGTTAAACCAATGACTAATTCAAGAAGAAAATCATTAGGCTTCGAACATCCTAGAATTGAAAACTTGTCTCCGAAAAGAAAATCGATTCGTCCAACTAGCATCCCAGAACCTTTAAGTTCAAGCTCATCTGATATATCTAAGGTTGCTTCAGAATCAAATAGAAGAGCTAGTCTTATACCAACACCTCAAGTCAATAATAGAAAGAATGAAATTCATTCCAAACTTGCTAATTTTAAACATAGGTTAGATCAAGGAAGTCGAATTAATACTGAACTTGAAAATGAACAAGATGAAGAAATAGAAAACTTAAGTAGACAGAAGGATGAATTAATCACTCGAATATCTCTAAATCAAAGTTTAGATAACCAATCAAAACATTTACAAAAAAAAGTCTATGATTTAGAACGTGATAATGACGATTTAAGACGACTTTACAAAAAATTACAGCATAAGATTCTGGATATCACAGCCGAGATTGATATACTGAGTAGGAAGCTCCAGTTCAAAACCGAATCTATTGAGAAAAATTTGATCAATAAGAAAACATTATTCGAAATTGATCTTCAGGCATTGAAACAAAAATATGATGATGAGTTTAATGAAGCAAGATTTCAATTAGAAGAAGAAGTTAAATTTTCAATTGAATATAAGGATGAACACTTGACGAATGAAATCACTAGCTTGCAAACCCAAAAAGAGACTTTACTAAAAAATTTAGAAGATGCTAAATTGGAAAAACATAAAAAAATAAAAGAAGAGAATGAATCATTACTGAAAGAAGTCGACGAATACCTCGAACTGAAAACCACCGAAGTAGAAAATGTTGCCACGGTTTATGAATCAAAGAATACAGAACTAGAAGAACTTTTGGAGGAAGCAAACTCACTTCAAATTCAAGTCAAAGCAAAACATCAAGAAAATGATCATTTACAAAAAAAGATTGATGAACTTCAATATAATTATAATAATTTTGACGACTTGAAAAATCAATTGATTTTGAATTTAAAAACCCTGGAAGTTGAACTTGAAGAAGTGATACAAGAAGATAACGAATGGCAAAATAAATTTAATGAATTTCAAGGAATTCATGATTCTGCCGTTTATAAAATTCAAAAACATGAGAATCATAAACGAATTCTTGAAAATTCTATAATGGATTATGAAGGTAAATTAAGAGTTTTCGTTAAAATACCAAACAATTTCAATATTTTGAATGAATGCGAATTTCTGATCAATGATCGTTTATTTCATTTTAATAAAGTTTTGCCTAATGATATATCTGATTTCGATCTAGTAAAAGAATTTGCATGTCTAACTAAGAGTACTTTATCGAACACTAATGTTTCGTTAATTATGCTGGGAAAAATAGATCCGAAATCCATCATTACTAAAACTCTTACTTCAAGTCTTGAGTCTTTTAATGAGCGTATAAAATCATTTTCAGATGAATCATGGAATTTCAAATTGTCTTTCCAATCAGTTGAATTTAATGATACCAGTTGCATCGATCTAATCAACCCCAACTCTCTGGGTTTAGAACAAGAAAAATTCGAAGTTAGTCTTTCAGAACTTAATAGTAACAAGATCGAATTATCAGATACAATTCAATTAACACAGTTAATCAATGATGTTTATGGCTCTGGAAATCCAACCGCGTATTGGATAAATGTTGATGCTCAAAATAATTCCAAATTGAAAAGCTTTGAAAGTAATTTAGCCATCATTGACATATCAGGACAGTCTTTGAAAAATCAATCGAAAATATTGTCAGAAGATGAAAGTGTCGATGGTCCTCTAGCTAAATATATTAATTATTGTTATTGTTACAGTAAATGTCTTCATATAAGCCACCTACCATATATTCATTCTGATGCTGAAACTCTACTTCAGATATTCGAACTCATCAATGCTACGGATTCTCCATATAAGAGAAAGTAAATAGCATATCATGACAATCTACATTAATCATTTCATATATAGATGTATATATATCTAAAAAAATAAAAGTAAAAAAAAAAAGTATATAAGTAGAATTAAAAAATTTAGTTCGTTTACATCGTAGATATAAGGTCATGTAATACCCATTTTAATTCATCATTAGTACCAATGTGAGAATTATCGGGCTGTTGAGGTATTGGTCGAGAGGGAGGAATAATACTATTAGGGGAAGATTGTTTTACAGGTACCTCCTTTTTCACTTCACTGTTAGTTTTATCTATAATTGACTCTTCCTTTTTAACAGAGACTCCTTCTTTGTCTTCTAGTTGTTTAAGACTACTTTCATTATTTAAATCTGGTTTCTTCAAAATACCATTCACAGTAGTTCCTGGCGCTGCTGCGGCAGTGGCCGGAACCGGAATGTTTGGATTGCCTGTGGGTACTGAATCTATTATAGGTTCAATTTTTGGAGGTAAAGTATATTTCTCATTAAAAGAAGATTCGTCATCATTTTGAAGCATCACATTTGATAATCGAAGCTTTGGACCACAAGGTTCAATTAAATGAGGGAACATTTCAAAAGTATCGTATAAATCTTCAATATGTAAAGTTGTATCTTTTCTCAGATCTGTTTCATTTAATTTTCTTTTTTTAGAATTACCTTGCGAGGGACTATCAATATCCATATTATCTTCATTTTCATCATTGATACCATCATTGTTTAAAGCTGCTGCTGCTTTGAGAGCATTAGCCCTTTTCTTTTCTTCATCGATTATAGAACTAGCAGTAGAAAGAAAATCATTATTAGCATACTTGTTAGATCTGAATTTTGCAACATCAATTGCACTTTCAAATATGTTCGAAAGATGAGCTTCCAATCCCAAAGAAATAACCTCCAAGACTTGAGCATTGAGACCACCGGTTAATCCATATTCTCTCATGATCATTAATATACGTCTTGATAAATTATCATAATCAGGTAATTCATAGTTATCAGTACATATTTGAGTATTTATACCATTGACTACATCTTGTTGCCATTGGACTAAATTATTGACTTGATTTTGTTGTTCTTCTTTATCTTGAATCATGGGGATTTTCGGAAGTAAAGAATGTCTGGTTAAAGTAATAGAAGCACTTAATTTACCCTTTTTACCACTTTCTTTAGTTATACTTTTAATTCTTCGCCTCTCACGAATAGGTAAACCCATAATATTTTGTTTGAATTTTTCATATTGAGTTGATTTAACATTTTTTGGTTTGATAGCTTTTTTATTCCAAAATGATGCAATTTCATTTTGAAAATCTAAAGGACCATCTTTTAAAGAATTAGCAAAATTTAATAATAATAAACGATTGTGATATTTTATTAAACCATTTTTTAAAATTGGAGATATATTTTTCACTAATTCATTTCTTGAAAGTTTCCCAATTAAAAATAAACTTAATGATTCATGATATTTATCCCAATCATTACCAAGTTTATTTTGAAATTCTCGAATCAATTTTTCAAGTTCCAGTCGTTTATTTGATTTGGAAGGTGTAGATTGTTGTTGTGATGATGATTGCGGTATCTGTTGAGTGGCTTGGTTATTTGAAGATGATTGAGATGGCTGAACTTGCAGTTGAGTATTAGTAATAGTAGTAGACATGATTCGATTTTTAACAATAATACATATGTACAGAAATGGAGTAGATAGAAATGGAATATAAATACAATAGGATTCTATGTCAAGTCTTTATTTTTTTTGCTTTTTTTTTTCACCTTCTTTTATTTTGCAATTGTGAAAAATAGACTTTGGAATAACTGGGGTATAAATTGAAAAAAAAAAAAAAAGAAAAACGAATTCTGTACTACCCAGAATTCTAAACCAAAAGAAACAAAAGAAAGTCAAGGAAGGAAAAAAGAATTTCAAAATAAATTATCTCGTTGATCTTTGATAAATTTTACTAGTGAGCCTTTTTGATCTATGCAAAATTCCTCAATGATAAAAATCACAATAAAAACAAAACACACAAACGAAGGAATAGTCAAAGCGACGGGAACCTTAAGATACTTCGATCAATGAAAAAAGAGTACGACTAAGTAGCAGATTAGCTAGGGTATTTGGTGGAAAAAGCCGATTGATGGATGGATTGGTGTGGGTATATTATCAAGCTCGGCTAACAGAACTGTAACTAAGTCTTTATAATTCAAAGAAAGAAAAAAAAAAAGGTGTGTTTGATTCTTTTTTTTTTTTCCCTTTTCTTTTCCCTTCTGCCAAAATTACCACTAAAAAAAGCTCGCGAATTTTTATTTAGAGGTGAAAAAATGCTTAATTGGGTGGGGTGCGTGCTTGACTCATAATATACACCCATACACCACGGTTACAAACGGTATAAACTCAACCAGTATAACAGTTAAATGAAAGTATATTAAGAAATCTATTAAATATGAAGGTGTAAGTTATGCTGTGATTGTTTCCTGGGAGTTAGTTTCCTGGGAGTCAACTTTCTCCACGTCGAGACTCAGTTTGTCCAGCACTGCAAAAGTAGTACCAACATTATCTTTATTAACATGTTGGATGACTATGAAAATACATGAGGACAATACTGCCAAACCGGCAACACCAATACCAAAGTGAGTGGCAGCACGATAAGAAGTAAGATCATCGTCTACCCTTTTTCTCACTTGAACTTCAACCGTACTACCAATACCAAGGAAAAGTGATACCGAGTAATTAATCATGGTTGAGACCAAACTACCTGCCATACCTTGTTGATGAAGAGGTAAATAATCGGATAGAATTAATGATGCAGCTGGGAAACTAAGATCCATTCCCCAAGCAAGTAAGAACATTTGTCCTAACGATATTTGAAAAAATGATTGTTTAACTGGCATGACTGATAACATTATACAACCACACATAAAAGCAATTGAAGCTGCTAACATGATGTAAGAAGGTTTTGTTTTGGAAATAATAATAGAGCACGAAAATGCTGCAATAATCCCCAATACGAGAAATGGTATATACGTTAATCCACCTTCAATAGCACTATAATCTCTTAAATTTAATATAATATTCCAATAGTAGTATTGCCAAATACCAAATGATCCCCAACCAAATGAAAGTGCGGCTAAAACAAGACCAATTCTGTAATTGAAAATTGATTTTGGTAATAAAGGTTCTTTTGCTAACTTCATTTCATAAAATAAAAATGATATAATTAGGATAATTGATACTATAAGTAAAGCAATAATATATGGTTCATCCCAACCAATAATTGGACCTTGATTCCAAATAAAATTTAATAAAACTAAACCACTTACACCCAAGCAAGAACCAATGAAATCAAATTTTGATTTGAATAATTGCCATGATGAACTTTTCTCATCCAATTCATCCTTTGGTTTATCATCAGGAATTATAAAATATGCAGCAGTACCAAAAATGAAAAGTACTATACTCAATATATAAAATTCCCATGGCCATGAAGCTTTTTGACCAACCACTGCCGCCAATAAACAAACTATAGCAGCTCCACTGGGCCCACTGGCACCAACGCACCCAAATACTAAATTTTTCCTTTTACCTGAAGAATAAACTGAACCCAAAATCCCCATTCCACATGGTAATATAATTGCAAAACCAATACCTTGAAAAGCTCTACAAATAATGAAAAAAACTACCGATCGAGAATAATTTGAAATACCAGTAGTCAAAGTCCAAAACCAACACCAAAACCAACCTATTATAAAGATTTTTTTCAATCCAAAAATATCACCTAGTTTACCAGATATTAAAATAAATGTCCCAACAGTTAGGGCAAAGGAACCCATAAACCAAACTTGTTCAGATGATTGGATTTTAGTATGTGATGATGTTGCAAATGAATCAAGAATTATGTTCATTGTACTTAGGGACATGGTAATACTACCCTGGGTTAGAAATTGTGCCATACATATTATGAAGACAAAGAGTATTTCATGAGAAAGGGAACTGAAGCGAGCAGGACGCGGATCCATACTGGTATGTTTTTTATTTCTAAATCTCTTATGCGACTCCTCAAAGGATGATTTATTCAGATATAGTCTAAAGTCATTCGTAATAAAAGAATTATGGGAATACTTGGATATCAAGTTGTATTTAAATATATCCCCACGGACTAGTACCGATGCTGCTTCATACAGAAAAACAGCGAAAAAACAATCAAAAAAAGAAATTTTAGAAGCACAAAATACGTCTCTTACGGGCCGCAAAAAAATGGACACCAGTACACCAAACCCTTCAATCAACGGCGATGTTTGCATCTTTTGGCACGTCAAACGGGGAAATTGGCTACAAGTTTTTTATCAGAGATTCCGAACCGTACACCACATGTGTAACACCCGTACATTTGTACATGGGTTATCAATGCCGCAGCAGGTTTAACTATAGCGATGATTGGGAAGATTAAGTACATATATGATTATGTGAATAAATATATGATTATGATTAATTATTATATGTAAATATACAGTAATATGATATATGTAAATATACGGTAGTAATATGATATATGTAAATATACGGTAGTAATATGATATTTTTCGGTCAACTAGTGAAATTGTGATCGGATCACTACTGATCCCACGAACGATATAGCTTAACCTAGTTGAGAGAAAGCCTTATGTACTGTGGTAATTAAGACTTTTTACTGATATGTTCCCTTTTAGTGACCTGTGAACTGTGAATTATGACTGAAATGTGAATGACTGGTGAAGTATGATTGATAAATAGTCAAGGACTAATCAAACACTGGTAATGATTTTATAAAACTATCAGTTTCATTGATAAAATTACTATTATTAACTTTCTCGTCTTCAGATTTAAAATCAACTTGATTTAAATAATTGAATGAAATATGTTTGACATAATAGTTAGAATATAATTCCCATAAGATATTTTGCATATTATCAATAGAGTTATCAGTTATAATTATAAATTTTAAATTCGTCATTGATTCATAATAGTGAACTCTAAATTGATTTGTTGAAAATGATTTTAAAAAATTTGTTATTATTGGTTCTGTTTCATTATTTGTTCCTGATCCTCCTGCTAATTTTGACAGAATATTCTTTAATGAATAAACTATACCAAATAAAAGTTTTGAACTATCACTATTATTATTCTTATTTATAGTCCCATTATCAGAATTAGAGTATTCTCGATTATAGATACAGTTGCAGTGTCTATCGAATATTGAAAATGAAAAGATTGTCATGATTATAGATGCCAACTCTGTTGATTGATTGATACGTGATAAGTTGATCTTCAATGTTTTGTAATCGTGTAAACTATACTGAGTTCTAACCTGTAACTCTCAATTGAACAGAATTATAATTACACCCGTACACCCCAACACCCATACATATACATATATCTATATGTTATCTACATACCTATATCTGATCTATGTATATGTTATCTACATATGTGAAATGCCAGACAACAAGCCTAAAATTTCAATAAAGAATGTCCAACAAGTGATATTTGCAAAACTTTTTAGTTGCTACTGTTGCTCCCTTCAGTACCCAGGCTTTTTTTTTTCGAAAATCAGCTTCCATACTGGCTCATCACAGTTTTTACTAGTGGGTAGACAAGGTGAAAAGTTGTTGTTGTGTAGTGTAGATACTTAGGTTTACTACGGTGAAAAAAAAGTAAAATTTCCATAGTTTTCTTGAATTTCTTAATTTTCAAACCAAATTTTCAAATTCTCCAATATTAAGAGAATTATAAATTATAACCACAGTTAACAAACAGCAAAACCACACACCACACCATTTCAAAGAGCAAAAAAAAAAAAATCACTTAGTTAAAGCTAGAATCATTAGATTTGGGTCAATGGGGGGTAGTAAGTAAACTGAATTTGTTGTGTGGTTGGAATTCTGTGTAGATAACTAGATATGACAGATAAATACAATCGTTTATCAGTTGAACCAAAACAGAATGAACCCCAAAAACAGAAAGAGAAGGAGAAGAAAGTATGATAAACATATAATAAATATGCTAATCCTGCTACGAGAGATACTTCACCAATGCTAATAGATAAACGGATAGGTGAGTTGGTACATCCGAACAGAGATACTCCTGTCTTGTTTGTCAAAAACAAAACAAAACAAAAGAATTCCCTTTGTTCCTTTGTTCGTAGAGTTATTTTTCGTAGAGGGCTGTTTGTAGATACCAACAAGAACAACATCACTCATTGCATTGCCTATTCCTATTCCTAGATGTACTTCTCAATGGTGTTATCTTCTGGTGTTATCTTCTGGTGTTATCTTCTACATGAACTTATTATCTTCTCCTTGCGCATACAAAGTGTCGCTAGTTGGACTTAATCGGATATTGGATACTACCAATAAAGTTACTTTAACTATACCACTAAATCAACAAGCGAATACATAGATAGGTACATTAACTAAAGAGTGAAAAGTACATCAACTAAAGATCAGTAAACAAAAAGATGTGGAAACTACACACATTTTTATTCATTCAGTTGTCAGGTTATGGCATTGACCCTACTTTCTTACACTGTGAAGTACACAGTTTACTCAACTAGGAAAGTCTGAGTAATAGTGGTTAAGTGCTAACCACTTGATCCACCACAACCAATTAGACCCAAACCTCGACCTAACGCATCGACGAATAACCGTGAACTGACTCATCAAATCATCCACAATCATAAAACAGTGTGGTTGTATTTTTTTTTTTCGTAACAGTGGTTTTCATACACTTTGGTCCAGTAGTGGTGGTGGTGGTGGCTTTAACCTGTAAAAAAAGAAAAAAAAAACCACTAACAACAGAGATAGCCAAATATCGGTTCAACTTGTATAAACAAAGACTCAAACCTTTGCTAGATGTATCAATGTGTGTCTGTATGTGGTTATTTCTGGTTATTATTGTTTCATTGTTCTTTTCAGTAGTTGTGAGTCTTTAAGAGGTTGGGTTATATTCCGTTGCGAACTGATTTTATAGTAGAATACACCCTTAGAAAACGTTTTTCTATTATTATACTAATAAACTGTGGTTTGATCTGAGTATTTTCCCCTTAGTTACCATACTTGTATATATATACCCTCTGAAGTTTCTGAATTTTAAAGAAAATTTTTATACTCTTTTACTTTTACTCTTATTCTTCCATAACTACTTTTTCCATTTATCCCTTTATCAGTTATTTGATCTGATCTTATATAACCTTTTCAGTTAACCTTGACTTCCCATAAAAGTAAATCTACAATTTTAACAATGTTCCAAGATTATTGCACTGCTCATGGTCGTCTTACTTCTTCAAATTCCCTTTACTGCAGTGAAGAATGTCGGGAATTAGAAGTAGATGCTGATCATAGCCTTTTCAATAGTAATGAAAATGATAAATCTTATAATTATAATTATGATTATAATGCTTATGAATTTGAATTAGAATTAGAAGATGAATTAGAAACTTCAGATGATGTACCTTTCAGTCCCATGGAACCAATGATTGAAGATTTAGATACTCCAAATGTTCTGCGTTCTTCATCATTATCATCCGCTTCAAGTAATGAACCATCTACATTTTTATATGAATGTTGTTTCTGCAATACAACTCATCTGCCCAATGTATCTTGCAACGAGGTTGGATTAAATGATAATGGAGCATTTTTCTTAAATACTTTACCAATTGAAAAATCACTTACCAAAAAAGGGTCATTAGATAATATTACACCTTTAAGTCTGGATGAATATAAAGATTCAATCAAGAATAATCATGAATTAATTTTATCCAACTATAGAAAATGGCTTGTCAATATTGGCCCAAACTAATTCACTTCATCTCATTCATTTAGCATTCACAATTTATCTTGTCTTCCTTTTTTTCATTTCTCCATTACACTTTGTTTTCAACTCATTTTTGCCTTTTTCTTTACTTTTCAATTCTAACTCCACATTGTCATCATTGTCATTAATTACCATTCATAATAATCTTAATTATGGATTCCTGAACACCTAGAGCTGGTCCTTACAACGTCGTTCAGTTACAATTTAGTCTCAATCATTCTTATTAGTCAGTCTCATTTTCATTGTTATTATCATTAAGACTTTTCATGTCCTACTCAATTACCTACTTATTTCATTTCTTACTTTTAAATTAAAGTTTTCGTTTTTTACCGGTTACTTTTGGTGTTTTTTTCATTACTATTTTCGTTTGCTTTTCATTTCTATTATTCACTCAATGTCTTTATCATTATATTTTCAGTTCTTTTATTGTGCTTCTTTTTAACTCTTTTTTAACTTTCAACTACCTTCTTATACATAGCTTGTTATCTAAGTCAATAGTTATTATCATACATTAACTTTCAATACTAAAAAACGATTCCCTTGTAGTACCTTCGCTGTAAAGTGTTTACTTGACAACCAATCCCCCAAAGTGTGAGCTCAACCTTTTAAGCTTTCGTTCTCCTCTCATCAATATAGTTTAGTATAATACCGTTCAAATTGAAAGGTTTTTCGGTACAATGTAATTTCCCTGCTCTCAATAGCTCAGACTTGATTGTCACCACACTATGACTCTTCATATTCAAGTATATACATTTAAACTTACTCGAAACCATAATTTAGAACATTGTTTATGGTGCAATTATTCTCCTTTTTTTTTCTGTTGGCTTATTTTTGCTGTTGTTTTTGCTTTTGGGGCACTCGTTGTTGGTTGCAAGTTTTTTTTGGTGTTTTTTTTGTTTTTTTTTTCTCCTGGATGCCGGTGCATAAATAACAACTGTATACCGGCACGGAACCTACGAAATGATAAAACCAATTACAAGCTACTATTCGATATGATATATCAATTGCTAGCCAATTTAATATCATAGAATGTTTGCAGAACCAAGTTGATTGGGTGTAAAATCAAGCTAATGGAAAGATAAAATAAAAAATAAAGACAAAAATAAAATTAAAATTAAAAGCAAAAGCAAGGAAAAGCACTTATTGACCTTTTACAGTAATAAGCTTAGCTACTTCAATGATTGTAAACTGATAATGGATAGTATAATTGATTTACTGCTGCCGATACTTCAAGAGTTAAATTCAAAGGGAACCAAAAAATAAAGATAGTCAATCTGTAAAAACTATCTTTGTTCGGTCTAATCCTCTCTTTCCTGGCTAAGTATTGGCTATTGTTTTCCTATAGGTTCCACCTAGCCCTATATTTTTTTTTATATATTTATGATTTCAACAAAAGGAGTACCTTATAGTTCGTAAACAAATTTGAATGGCTATAAATTTCATAATTTATAGTACCAGAGAATAATAATGCATGGATCCGACATAAATCATACGAACACCTTAGTCCACCCCCTTTTTTCCGCTATCTTTGTTAGAATACCTTGGGTCTCCACTCATCTTGAAGTATCCTAAATTAGATCTTGCGCTATCTGTAAGGATTCTTTCACCTGCTTCAATTGAGTATGTTAGTACGCATTCTATTGTTTTAATTAAAGTTAAGGGGGGTTGGGTTTCCAAACTCTTATTTGTTAGTTGTCCTAATTTGCTACTGTTGTCAAGTTTTTTTTTAACTATTACGTTTTTTATCACGTCTATTTTACTAATATCTTCCTATAGCCTTGAACTCATCTTTTAAACTTTAATTGTGTTTACTCAATTCACATTTTGTCTTTTACCTTTTTTTTCATATTTTTCACTTTCCATTTGTTTTCTGTTTCTGTCTCTCGATTTTCCATTTGCGTCCACCACTTTACCTTTAAACTTTTAAGTCTGACACAGGTTAAAAGCTGTGATGGGAGGAAATGCTGTCTGAAAGAGAAATAAAAATCTTTAGTGCTTTTAGCCTTAAAACAATAGTGCAACGGCACTAAAATAAAAGCAAGAAAAAGAAAAAAAAATAAAAAAAGCTGTTCTACTATTTCTCATAGTATTTCGGCCCAGTATTCAAGAAGCTAAACAACTGAATTGTTTGTTTCAGTCTTACTCAATGCTCTGCTAAAAGGAGAACAAAAGAGGTATATTATTGTTATCAGTACATTTATCAGCACATTTAATTCCATACGCTTTAGTAATTCCACCCACCCTTACGTATTAGTACATTAGTTCTATTGAAAACAAACGCTCATGTTTCCGGCAAGAGCTAATTTTGTAGACTAAGATATCTTGAGTTTGGAATGTGAACAAAGTAAAAAAAAGCGTATGCACCCACTTGAATCAATAGGGGTTGACTAAATTTTCAATGAGACAATATTGTCTTATCTTTGAACCTCTTCAACATGAAATTTTTTTGTTGTTTTGAGAATGTATCCTTCTAGTGATAGCATTAGTCGCTTTTTGCAGTTTGCATAGAATAAGAATACCCATTCACTTAATTTGGAACACACTTGAATAGATATAGTTTATAGACTATAACAACCTTGATCAATTGAGAAGAGATAAGATAGACAAAATGACGAGATGAACGCTTTCAATTCGTCTCTCTTCTCTTTACCACTTCAATAAGGGAAATGCCTTCCAAATTGTCCAACTAGCATACGAATATAGATTTTGACAAGTTGAAATGTGGCACCGTCATACTCTTAACTACTCTTAACATACCTCTATTGAGCTCGCTCTTGATTTCCAGTTCTTACTGTACTTACTTTTGCAGCACTAGCTTTCACAATTCGCAATTCCCTCATTCTTTTAATGATATCGTACTCACATATAATGGAGTTCGGTTGTACATTCAATCATTCAAGGTATGGATTACTCAAATCTTAGAGTTTCCCGGGTCTTGCCGTCTAATGCCTTGGATTCTTGCTCCGAAACTTACTTGCGTTGGTTGGAATTCATAAGTCTTTGTTACAAGTATATCATATCATTCGATAAAAGATGTCGATTATCTGGGTATCTCGCCATAATGTCCTAGTCATGTAAATATACTTGTCGTACTTCACTTAACATAACTCATATATCCGGAGGTCTATTTCATCATATATGAAACAAGTGATGTCAAAAACATTTTGACTTGAATTGTGGTTGGCTCATTTTACTTTTACAAATGACGTCAATGCGATGTACATTTAGATAGTCCCCTTTAGTGCCATACCCTTTGTAGAGATATGCTCCTTACTTTTTTTTGATCTTGACCATGGATTAACTGGACTGCTATTTCCAAATTATTTTCCCCAATTTATTTTCAAGAGATTGGCGACTATCAGCATTGCTGCGGTCGCTATGATGGTCTAAATACTTACCGAGTTTGTTTTGAAAGGGGGTTATCGGGAGATTTTGAAATAATGTGATGTTTACTGCTGTTGACGTTCTATAATGAGGATCAGTGATTATGAGGAGTCACTTGACCTTCAACACTCCCAAATAAAAAGTCCTAGTCTCTTTCAGTACCAATAGGATCAGTATTAAGTCGATGCTAACCGATCCTAGTGAAATCACGCTAGAAATAAAAAATAAGTGCAGGAGTTGAGTACTCTCGATACTGAATGACATATATACTTATGTTCTTCCCTTGTATTTACATGGTCAAGGGGATGAAATGACATTAACGGGTATATCATGTTCAAAGTGGTTGGTATTTTTATCCCAATCATTTGAAATCAATCAATCTCATAACCACCACTAGGCGAACTTGAACTTCCAATAAAAAGTTTTTTGAAATTTTATGAATTAACATTCATCTTTTGACTCCTAAATAACTTATGACAAACAGACAGAGCACTTATCCCTTTGTTTTTATTATATTTATAATTTTCTCTAGTTCTCTTTGTCATTCTCGTTCACGGCCTCAATCTGAAGTGTTTTACTCAAGGTTCCACAACAACACAATTCGAGAGAAGCATTTAGACGCTGGTTAAGATAAGAAGTATTTAGAAGCTGTTAAAAGAAGTAGAAGTATTTAGAAGTTGCTTTCTAAATCGAAAAAAAAAGGTGTAGTTTTTTTTCGCAACTCTCAAACAAATAATGAACATGAAGTACTTGTTAAATTAAAACTAACATTTTCACTTGACCACAAAAAAAAAAAAGAATATATAAACCTTGGAAGATGTCTTTCTTCTCTTATGATTTTCGCTTCCAATTAGGTTTCTTAGAGAGAAGGGAGAGAAGAAATAACGGAACTTTTCTATAGATAGTTCTTAAAAATGACAGATTTAAGCAAATCTCCGATTTGAAAAGTTACATGACAGATCTAAACAGTCTCCGACTTGACAGGGTTAGATGACAGCATTAAACAAATCTCCGAATTGACAGGGTTGATGACATATTTGAAAGCGTCACCAAACAATTGCCTATGTATTTGTAAAATTCTAAGAAATTAATGTCTGCAAATGGAGCCATCAGCGCTCTCGGCTGCCACTTTTTTTCTTTGGTCCAAGTTTGGAGAGAATTTTTCTACGCAAGAGATGTCTTTATAGTACATTTTAGAATAATCAACACTAACTATTTGGTATATAGTATGTGATCAGTCTGTACTTAGTATGTACTTAGTATGTGCCTAGTCAATACCCTCTTCTTTTTCCATTTATATCATCAAGGTAAGAACATAAAACAGTGAAGGTTTAAGGCATTTCAAAGAAGTCGTGCAAAATGGCCCGCTAGTTTTTTTTCAGCCATTTTAGGTGACTTTACTAAACGAGGGTAGCTAACACCGATTTTTCAGTAAGGCAAATAGATCTTATTACGTCTATATTTGCCGTTTTGAAGTAGTTTGTCAAAAGTTTTGGCTAACCAATGAAAACTTAAGAAGAACAAGGTAACTGGAAAGAAAAAAATTTCCTTCCTTTATCTTCTCTTATCTTCAACACTTCTTTCTTTTTCCTCTTATAATAATTATCTTGTTATGGCCCGAATCTTTAATTTAACTGATAACCTAATTGACAAGATCCCATTTTGAACTTTTGGTTGCATCCCAAATTAGTCCATCTTAACTTAGTCCATCTTAACTTAGTCCATCTTAAATTAGTCCATCTTAACTTAGTCCATCCTAAATTAGTCCATCCAAATTAGTCCAGGTGAAGAAATAAATTTACAAGATTGTATTACGGAAAAATTATATTGAATATATTATACACTCAGATGAAGGATACAGTATGAATAGTCACACATCACAGAAGAAGCAAAAAAGAAAAAACGAATAAAGAAACAAGTAGTTAGAATTGAAAAATAAAATTTAAAAAGGAGAAACTTAACAGAAGAATTTATAAATACGGACGAAAAAGATTCTTTCCTTTAATGCCATTCTTTCTTCTGCCATTTCTTGTTTGATGACTTCCAAATCGATATCTCTTCTACCTGCATCTACATTGATTTCTTCATTAGTAAGGTAGAATTTTGTCAATGGAATATTCATATACCACCAAGCATAAAGTTTATAACTGAGATAAAATGCAACAACAACTGGTAAGCATAAATAATTTTTGAAGAAGTTAACCAAATCAGCTTTACCACCATTACTAGCAGGGTATAAGGAAGCCCAAAATTGTAATCCCATAATTATAGGAATCATAATTAATCCATACCATGAACCAATAACGCTTGCACAATAAACTAATTCATCCTTTGGATTACGAGCTCTAGAATTCAAAGCACTTCTAAAACGAATATGACATAAACAAATTGAAAAGTAAGTTAATAAAGCACCCAAACCAGAAATACTTAACATCCATTGAAAGACATCAACAGCCATGTTACGATTAGGCATTGCCACTAAGAATGCCAATAAACCAAAGATAAATTGAATTACTAAAGCAACCATTGGTCTACCATTACGATCAATATAAGATAAAATATGGGGACCCATTTTTAAAGCACCAATGGCACATAAAGCACGAGAACTACCATAAACAGAAGAGTTGGCAATTGATAAACAGGTAATGATAATGACAGCATTCATGATAGATGGTAAAACTGGAATATTTGCTCTTTTGATGGCAATGACAAAGGGAGAAACATTAACATCCACACCTGCTGCTGCTGCTCCATTATTAGCACTACCAATTAATTCGGGGTTTTTATATGATACAAGAAGACCAACCATAAGAACGACCAAGATATAAAATACGAGAACGTAATAAACTAAATTCTTTTTACTTTTTTGAATACTTTTCAAAGGATTACGAGTTTCTGCTGAAGCCAAACCATATAATTCAACACCAGCATAACTAAATGCAGCAGTGAATATGGTTGAGCACATATTTTTAAAAGGAGAATTTTCATTAAATAAACCACCTTGAGGTTTATGCCAATTTGAACCACCAATAAATTCATGATTTGGACCACCACCAGCGACCAAAACGACCGATAAAATTAAAAATCCAACAATGGCAGCCAATTTGATAACACTAAATAATGATTCTACTTCACCATAACCTTTAACACCAAACAAATTGACAATAACAATGACAACATAAAAAACTGCCACGAAAACTGCTGGATTAACCGAAGGATTCCAATAATTGATGGTAATGGAAGCCGCAACAAGTTCAAGGGGTTCTGTTATTAACCATTGTAAGACATAACACCAAGCCATGGCACAACTCCAAGATGAATCCACGAACAAGGTATTATATGTGATGAAAGATCCTGAAACGGGGAAGGTTGAAGCCAATTCAGCTAATGAAGACATGGTAACATAAATGATGGAAGAAACGACGAGCCAAACAATAAGTAAACCAAGAGGACCTGCAGAAGATAAAGCCGAACCACTACCAACCCATAAACCAAGACCAATACTACTAGAAACTGAAATCATACTTAAATGACGAGCTTTTAAAGATCTAGTTAAGGGAGCGGTTGAAGTAACAATTGCAGCTCTTTCTAATTCGGAAAGTCGCGAATAATCAAATTGGGGGTGGTACGGATGTTCCTCTGGTTTTCTAGTTCTAGATGGTCGAACAAGATCATCATCACCCGAATCACCACTAACGGTTGGATTTAAGATATCAGAAAGTATTGAATAATCATAAGGTTTAAAAGAATTGATGAATCGTTTAAATATATTATGTTCATTATAATCGGAATAATAGGAATAAGCATCTGAACCTCCAGAACCAAAAGTTGAAAATGATTGAGGATTAGAGTCGAGTGGTTCAATATCAGCTTCATTAGTTGAAGCAGTATTCAGAGGCAGTTTCTTTTCACTATACATTTTAGATAATTTGGAAAACACTTTGAAAGGATTCTAATTTCAAGAAAAAAAGGAAGGAATGGAAGGGGATTAAATAAACAAGTGAAAAAAAATGAAAGATTGGAAATGAAAGATTGGAAAATGGAAAATGGAAAAAATGAATAAGAATAAGAATAAGAATTGATTGACAACAGTCAATAAAGGTTGAGGGGGGTATAATGCTGGGTATCTATAAAATTAAGTAAAAAAAGAAGAAATAGGAAAAAAGAGAAGAAGAGAGTTTTTGAAGGATAGATATATAATAGAGGTAAAGACAAAGAAAAGTAATTATATTGAAAGGGGAAAAATTAATTTTTAATTACTAGGCTTTTTGTGTGGGTGTGTACCAGTGAAAAAAAAAAATTACGGTGAATGAATATATATAAATATACAAAGGACCAAAAACAATAGACATTTTCCTTTTCTTTTTTCTTTTTTCCTTTTTCCTACATGTTTTTCTTTTTTTACCTTAATTAGATGCTCTGGTCAATTAAAAGAGATTCGATTTGATTTAATTTCAAATTCAATTTTTATTTGTTGAAGATAAAAGAAACTAATCAAAAAAAGATATCATTAATTTTATAAATTAACCGAAATTATTTTTGATTGATTTCTTGTAACCCACCTTTTTTGATAGGTACAAATTTAACTCAAGTTTTTTTTAATTTTTTTTTTTGGCCTGAGAGATTTACCGCCAGATGGACTGCACACTGCCAACAGCAGCAAACTGCATACAGGTAGTAACTGATAAAAAGGTTAATGGTGTGCAGTGTGCAGTACGTGGTGTTAAAGTTACTTTTAAAAACAGAATTTTTCACTTCAACTAACATAGTTTAGGGATTCAACTGTGCTACCAGTATCTTATCGGAGGACTGATGTGATATTCGTAGCATGGAAAAGATAAAGAAGATCAAGACATAAAAGAATATAAAAAGAAGAAGGTAAAGAAGAAGGTAAAGAAGAAGGTAAAGAAGAAGGTAAAGAAGAAGAGGTGCATGTACGCTCTACAACATGTTTATTGAGTCTTGATTATGAGATTGGAATGCAACATACTCTTGAATTCGGTTATATGTAAGCCTATCACATAAATAATAACCATTTTGACAGTGACAGGATGACTACTTCGCTCATTCTTCTCGCTCAAACCTCCTTCTTCACGCGTCTTATCTCGTTGTGTTTGATCAGTTTATATTTAGTCTATTTCATTGATCAGTTGCAATTGCTAATTATCATTTGAAATTATCAGTTGCTAATTGCCTACTCTCTAGTAGGGCAGTTGGATGTACTCCTTACGTTTTTGTATTTTGGAGTTCTTTTTCTTTTTCTTTTTCTTTTTTGAGTTACAAAGGGAATTTTTGCAAAAATGAATAAAATCGCGGCTAACGATTCCTCGGTGGTGTATTCCCCAATTAGCTCATCCTTTGTTGATCTAAAACTTTAAAAGAATGAAACAATATAAAAAGCTCAATAGTAATACGCCGCTCAATCATAATGATTGAGAAACTATAATACCAGTGTATCAAATTGCTAATAAGCATTTGAATTTTAGCGAATGAACTCGAACTAAAAAAAGAGAATGAAAATTTTTTAAGGTACTTGAAAATGATTAATTGGCTGTAAAGAACAATTTAAATAAAGATTTTGTACTGTCATTATACGGCTTGTGTTTTCTCGTTACAATTCGGGAAAAGTTTCTAATCATTGTTTCCATTAAAGATTGATTTAGGATTATCTTAAGATTTACAAATACATCTTAAGATTTACAAATAAGTAGTAATAAATGCTTATTAGTTAAAGTTACGTTTTTAGTATCTTATTTGGAGTGCTGCATTTTATTATCAAAATCTTCATTCCTCTTTTTTGCACTCATTTAATTACAATTCTTGATGTTATCTACAATTCAATTATAATTTAAAAAAGATATTGTCAATTGACTAAATATGAATATATGACCTTTCAAAAGAATTTTTATAAAGGGATAGAGATAAACTTTTTTTTAAATTTTTTTTTGTAGTATATATTTCTTCTAAATTTGGAGAAATCGAAAAGCATAAACATAAATCATTTCAAATTTTAAAGAATGAAAATTAAAACTTTCTTCTTTACTTATTCATTTTTTATATTGATATTAGAAAGTTTAATCTAGTTTTTCTTTTCTAAATCAATGAATTTACCACCAGCGGCAAATCTTGGATGTCTTGGATCATTAATGAATTCATCAGAGTTCATTGAACCAATACTGGCTTGGTAAATTAAGTAATAAGAGATGGCAGCTAAATTAAAATGTTAGTACTATAAATTTATCTAATATCCAATCGTATCATGATTTCATTGAATCTTATATTGTAAATGATATTGTAAATGATATTGAAGTTTGGTCTTAGAATATTGAAGAAATGATATTGAAGTTAGGTCCTTGACTAGGTCTTTGACTAGGTCTTTGACTACTTCAGTTTTGGAAGTCAAGTCTTTTAATACTTAAGTCTTGGAAGTTAAACATTGAATCTTCATTTACCTTGAACTCATAGGAAACTAATGTGAGCACTATTTGGAAATTCAGCCAGTTTACAATTGAATAGCCACGTAGAATCTACCTTATTTCTTGTCTTATATATCTTTATTCCCCCTCATTGTCGCTTTTGAAGATTAGGCTCTGTCGACTATATTTCCCCTACTGATCCTAACAGTTTCTCACGTATTATTCACCATTCTTCATGTGATGGATCCATTCTTCAGTTTCAAATACAAATTAAGAAAAAAAAAAAAATAAAACTTCATGAAATCAATGCTCTATCAATTGGATTAATCAAATACATACCACCAGTGGCGAATGGCCAGTAGTGTTTGAAAACAGGAGTAGCGAATCTTGGAACAGCCATTATGTATTGAATATGATTGATAATTGTATGTATCAACTTAAGTATACCTTCACTAGATTGGTACTTTTTTATTTTCAATTTCTGAGAATCATTACTAGTGGCTCAGAGAGAACGACAGAAAACAAAAAAAAAAAGAGAGAGAAAAGGGTTGGTACACGCACCTCTCATACTTAAGCTCGGTGGTCGGATTATGATGACATCCAATGAAATCTTTCCCCTGAGGGTCAGAATTGGTACACGCACTATTGCTATTTGGTGTTTGGATGTTTAGTGTGGATGTACGGGTTCACCTTTTGCAATCGTTATTCCATACCTTATATTATTATAATACACACTATAAAGTAATACTATATATATTTATAGGGGCTGTTCCTGTTTTAAACCAGCAATTAGTCTCAAGGTGACTTGGAGATTCACAACGATTAATGATTGTCCATCTTTTCTCTCCAAACCACTGGGTCAAAGACGTTTCCCAGTCATCTATAGTTTGTTCATTACGAACAGTGGCAGCTATAATGACCTCCTTAGTGCCAGTTTGAAAAAAATCATCAATTGTAGAACATAATTGAGGCAATATACTAGAGTCATACGTGACATCAGCGGCTATCACCAAATCAACCTCAGGACATGGTTGTATAAAACTTTCATCTTTTGGATTAGTTGTACCCCATAATAGTTGTTGGGTTCTAATTTGTTCATTTATACTAACATTATTCAATTTAAAAGTATCATTGAGATTATGAATTAATGTAGCATCTCCATCTGTGAATATGACTTGATTCAAAATATGCTTCTGGAGTATTGCTAATGATACTAATCCAGTCCCAGTACCTAATTCACAAATTTTTTTATTTGAAAGATTAATGGGACAATTTGAAGAGTTCAAATAATTACTTAAATATAAGGCTGCTTCCCAAGTTCTTAAGCCAGTGGTTCCATTACCGGATATCAATTTTGGAGTTTCCTTTATTTTAACAATTGAATTACCATCTTCATTATTAAACCCATTAATCCAATATTCAATTATTTCACTGTCACTTGCTTTGTTCTCAATAGCCCCCAAGACTGTTTCGTCACAATATAGTTCATATAGTGGTTCAATAACCTCTTCACCGGAATCCTCAATAAGGTGAATATATTGTTTGAGAAATAGTCTAATATAATATGGATTAGAAGGTATAATGTTTTGTAAGATGGGTAATACGAGTTCTTGAGTTTCTATCGAAAGAGTTTCTGTCGAAATGTTATTTAATTTTGGATTGAAAAAATCAATTGTCGGTATGCGTTGACTCAAACATGATATGAGTATCAAAGGAGTTATAGTCCGCCTGTGTGACATGATCAGTTACTTACGGATAAAATGTTCATTTTGCCTGATCTATTCGAGATGAGTTTTTAATCTGACCTTTTTTTTTTTTTTTTTTTTGTTCTTTTTTCTGTCGCAAATTAATAGAATATCTACAGAAACCTACAAAATTTTTCAGTCAAAAGTTATTACCTAGATTGTTTATTATAAAAAAAAAATTAACTATGTTTATAAATATTTTAGTTTCCCTGGTACACAGTACCCAATACTCTAACACGCTTGACTCCACCATCTGGAATGATGGTCACTAAAACATGAGTGAACCCTTCTTTTGTATCAATTTTGTATTCATGTTCTTTATGAGGACCAGTTTTAGAATCAGGTACTAAAGTTTGCCAATTATTAGAAGTATTTGAAGGAACTTCTTTTAAGGTATTAGTATTGATGGCCTTAACATTAATTTTTTGAGGAAAATTACCTCTAAAATGAGCAGTATCAATAACAATTTCTTTGATATTAGTAGTAGCACCTAATTTTATGATAACCCAATCAACATGACCAGGTTCTCTTGATCTTTTAGTTTCCCAACCATCAGACATATCATGACCTCTACCTGGTAATAATAAGTTATCTGCAGATCCAAAATGTTGATCTGAATAATCAACTGCAACCCCACCATTTTTAACAGATGCAAAATCCAAAACAGTTGATAAATCAGTTGGAAATACGGCAATAACAGTTCCATATAATCTAAAACGAGCAATACCACCATCTGGATACATTCTTAGTCTAAAATGAGTATAATTATTTGAAGTAATTTCATCTCTTACGAAAAAATGTTTTTGCAGTGGACCACATTCAATTTTTTCAATAATTGATTCCCATTTAATATTTTCAATTGATTCATCATTAGATAAATTTGCTCCTTCAACTGAAATAAAAGGTGCATGATTACCATTGAAAAATGCAGTATCAACTTCACATCCAATAATTTTAGCTGATGAAACACCAGCTTTAAATATAACCCAATCAGCTTCTTCGACATTATGTCTTCTTGTTTCCCATCCATCATACCAAGCACCAGCATGAGTAAAACGAGTGGCATCTCTAATTGGAGCTTTTGGTTTAATTAAATTTTCAGCTGCTGCAAACCATTCATCGGAAAATTTTAATACCTGACCACCTAATTTTTCACCAATAACATCGGTGTATCTACAAACGATTTTATCGTGAAATTCTTTTTCAGTTAATGTTTTGACCATCTTTTTTGATTATGTTATTTTTGAAAATTGTAATCAAGTAATAACTTCATGACTAATTTATGTATATATATATATATATATAAATCGTCATTTCCATTGTAGCTGTGGTGAATAATTTTAGCTTTTGTGTCCCCTCCCCCGGCCCAGATCAAACAATTCTTCGGTGGATTCCGTTATCCATTCGCGCACACAAACCACAAGCTTTTTTTTTTCTTTCCAGTGATAAGATATTGGTAGCCCTTTCAATGATTGGAGGAGAGTGTAGACTTCCTATTACGGAAGTGTGTGACACTTCCCAACATCACTAAGTTTGTTGATTATAATCGTACTCAAACATCTGTACATCTCATATCTCGTTCCCAATTAGGAAAATACAAAAACAAATCATAAACAAAAAACAAAAAACAAAAACAAAAACAGAAAAACAAAAAGGGAAAAGGAAAACATGATAGAATACAGATCCAAAACTTAGACAAGCTTGCCGCCCATCCACCAAATCCATCTAACATTTGGAGACCGAATACTACCCCTAACCACACGCTATTGGTTCATGTACCCTGGGCATTTATTGGTGGGATTGATATAGTTTGATGGTTATCTGATTTCATTTTATTTGATATATATTGTATTCTAACGAAATCATTAGTGAGAAGTATAAACCCTTCGGATACACAAAGCTTTCTGATTAAGAAAGTGTAAATAAAGAAAAATAGTAACTAAATAAAGAAAGAGAACACCCATTTCAGTCTGGAGTTTAGACACGCCGTCAATATTTCATAAGACTAATCCAATTTATTCAATACAATTTAATCTGATACATTAGAAAACGGTTGTTTTTTCGGGTCCCTTTCATTTAAATCAATTTGGTTTAGCTTCTACTCTTTTTATAAAAAAAAAGATTAAATCTTGTTTTCTAATCCTAACCTTCATTTCTTTCTTTTATTTCTTTCTTTTTTTTCTTTTTCTTATCCAAAGGTTGTCCTTTGAATATCACAAGTTTCTAATACTCTTCTTATCCACTCGTTTCCATTTTACGTTTGCTTGAACTATTGCAAATTCTCTACTAGATACTGCTGGTTCTGTTGTCACGTTGGTACCACCTGTTAACATCGCAACCACTTCCTTATTGTTCTAAGAGACAAAAATTTCACAATAAACAAACCCTACGATCTTTTACTTGCCCTTTTCACCTTTCCCGTTCTTCATTCTGTCACTTCTTCATTCCAAGTGTCACTCTCATTTGTCTCCGGCTTTTCCTCAGAGTTACTTCGTTACAAGTTTCTTAAACAGGTACACTCACCAAAACAACTCAAACGTAAATAAAACAAAATAAACAGAGTTGCACACTTTCTTCGATATCCATATATACACCAGGTAAAATCACTCTACAATTTGACTTCACAACATAATCGTCCAATTTTTGTTTCTGTTATTTTTCTACTGCTGTTGTTTTCTTGAAACCCTTCATTCCAAAAGTTGTTTCGAGTTTTGTTTTTGCCAATTAGAATAGATTTTTTTCGTTAGATTCGATTTTTTTTTTTCGCTCTTCGTTTCTTGTCTGTTTTTTTTTTTATTATTTTTTTTTTTTTTGTTTGTTTTGACTTGGAGTTTTTTCCCTTGTGGTTCAAGTTTATTTCTGCCTGCAATTTTCTCGTTTTTATAATCATATAATTATGGATGACATAGATAAAGAGAATGAATTTGACCTATCCATAACTCATCAAGCACCTTTCTCCCCTCAACATCAACAGAAGACTTCACATTATATAAATTTTTCATCTCCAACAGTTACTCCATTGAGTAATAGTAAATCGATGAATTCTTTAAATCCAAACCAGTCCCCTTTGGCCTCCCCGGCAAAGTTAAATAATGGATCCCCATTACGTAAAAAAGTTACTAATGTCAACCCTGGTTCTACTTCTAATGATAATACTTCCCATAGCCGGACTCCATCGGCTACTTCACATCTCCTACAATCACTACAAAAAGATTTCATCAAACTTGAAAGACAATACACCGAACTACTAACGAAAAATAATAATGTAAATGGTGATTATTCTCAATTAGAAAATGAACTTTCAAATAAGAATCAACTTCTTAAGGATCAATCGGAAAAAATTTCAAATTATGAAAAAGTTCTTAAACACATGAAACTCGATCACAATAAGAATAAAGAATTATTAGAACAAGAAATCATATATTATAAAGAATTAATTCAAGAATTAAGATCCAAAATTGAAAAAATTGATAATGAAAAAAGATCACTTCTACTAAATAATGATCAGTTAATGAAAAATAATAATACAATATCTACAACAACAACATCTAATAATAATGATGAAATGATTGAGAAATATACTAAATTATTAAGGGACTTTAAAATCTTACAAAGTAATTTCGAAGTTGAACAAAATTCCAAATTAGTACTAATAGATCAAATCGAATATTTAAATAGAGAGTATGAATCAAAGACTTCTCAAACAAATTCCCCCGTTGATCAATTGAAATCTCAACAACATAATGATGATGATGATGATGATGATGAAGCTTTCCCGAATTATTTTAATAACTCACAAAGAGCAGATAGCTCACTCAATGATGATGATAGTCTAATCCACAATATACATCATATGACCAATTTAATACAACCAGATGATAGTGATAGTGATAGTGACTCAAGATTACATAACACTCATATGTTAAGTTGTTTGGTTGAGGATTTACAAAAAAATAAATTGGAAAGCTCATCGCCGATTAAACCTTCAAATTATACTACTGATGAATCAATGGAAGTATCAAACAATTTTCAATTCCCCCCTCCATATTCTACAAATGAATTATCTGCATTACCACCATTAAACGTCGATCAACCTCAATTAGAACAAGCACAACAACAACAGTTTCCTCCATCTCCAGATCCGCAAAGTAAAAGCAAAAAGCGTCAGTCGCTTCCAGTTAGATTAAAGTCTGCTCATACTTCTCCATTAGTCGATAATGAAGAATTTGTATTATCACCATTAAAATTAACCAATGCCAACACCACTTCCTTTTTCGATATTGACAGTTCAGTTACTCAAAAAAGATATTCCAGTTCCAAGCCAAATCATTCCAGGTATAATTCCCATGATATTGTACCCATTAAAGTTGAGTTTGAACCAATGGACCTGACAGCTAGAAGTACTTCGGTTCCCGAGAAAGAACATCAACTGAAGAAATTTGATATTATCGATGAAGAAAATCATATTTATGATAGAGGTCAAGGACAAGAGAAGGTACAGGAACAAGCTTCTGAAGAAGCTACTGAAGAGCCATACCGAAAATCAGTTCGTAATTCTGCACTTTATTCATTAAATGGAGGATATTATGATACGCCATCAAATAGAAATTCAATTTTAACATCAAATACCAACATTTCATCTAAACGATCAAGTATTATTATGGATCATGGGAATGGTCATGGGAATAATGATATAACCAAGCAAGAAATTATGAAATTGAAATTTGAATTACAATCACTTAAATTACATAATGAAAAATTATTATCATATATTGGATTTGAATTACAAAAACAAAAGAAAAATATTAAGAGGTTAACGAATAAGCAATCTTTGAATGATATGGAAAATATTAACCTAGGAGGTTCAAAAAATCCACAAAGACAAAATCATGATAAGTATGGTAAAAAAATTGAATATTCGGATGCCAAATTGATTGAAAAATCAAGAGATATGTTAATTCATAAAAAGCGAGTTTTAAGATCAGTATCGATCAATCCAATTATGTCCAAAAGGTATCATCAAAACAATAATACTAATAATAATAATACTGCTAATAATAGAAGAAGTATTACTATGGCAGGAGCAAAAGGTATTGGTATTGGATTAGTACCATTTGGTAATCAAGATTTGAATTTAAATTTAACACGAACTGATTCAAGTCATGATGATAGATTTTCATTTACTAGTGATTTTATTAATAGTATTGATTTTAATCTGAATGATGATGATGAAGATGAATATGGATTTTTAAAACATAATCAAAGATTTAGACAACGTATATTTTCCAATGGAATCAATGATTATTTAAATTATGTTGTTGAATTTGATGAAAATGGATATGATTATGAATCTGATGGTGATATTAGTAGTTTATATTCGGGTAAAGTACCTAAAAAGTATAAATCCCAAGTTTTCCATCAAAAGCGTGATTACAATAATTCAAGTTTTTTCGTTGGTAGTGAAGAAGATGAAGATTTATCTACTACAGATGTTCTTGGAGATGATTGGGAAGACATCGAAGGTAATGAACGTGGTGCTGACACTGAAGATGGTAGTTCGAGTGATGGTACTATTACAGATGATGATGGAGTATTACATCGTATCAAATCCATTTGTTTTGGAGGATCAAGTGAAACTCGTAAAGCAAATAATCATGGACATAAAAAGAAAAAGTCCCAACTGTCAGTTGATGATAATTTGAAATATAAATTTCTTTCGATTGCATTTGGAATCATGTTGATTGGGATTAGATGTTCCAGTTACCAAAACAGAAGTGTCATAAATTGAACTTACATATAAATATATTCTTTCTTTCTTTCTTTTTCTCTTTCTTTCTTTCTTTCTTTCTCTTTCTCTGTGTTTATATGACTACAATATTCAACTGGTAATGTTATTGTTAGACTTTTACTACCACCCTTATTTAGATATTAATGTATTATACTATAATTCAAAAGCTGTCATTGCCCGATTGCTAAAATGCCCCTGTAATGCGCAGTGCCCGTTTTGTTTATTTTCGCTTCCGAAAATTAAAGAAAAAAGGAACATTTTTTTGCAGTTTTGCAGCGAATTACAAAACAAAAAAAAAAAAAGACGGCAAAGAACCGCCAAAAAGTGCAAAAAAAACAAAAAAAAAAAGTCAAAAAAGTCGCATGATCTATTAGTGGTTCCACTTTTTCTTTCACAACACAAAAATATTACAGCCAATCGTACGAGATTTCAGTTCTCCATAGACAAGGTCGTATAATTATGTAGTTATGGGGAAGAAGCAACATGTTTTGAACTTCTTTTCTTTTCTTCAAATTTTAAAACTCATCAACTACTCTTTTCCTTCTTTTCCATACTCTTTTCTGCTTTTTGATCTTTCTAAAGATCTTTCATCTAATTTATAATAGAAGGTATAGTTTTTGCAGATCTCTGTTTGACGTACTGTTTCTGCCGTACCGTTATACTTATAAGAAAAGTACTGGCTTTGCCTAGCATATCTACCATGGCTTTACGAAACTACTTATACGCTAAACACGCTAGTGATTCCTATACTGCTACTTTGATTAATAAATCTCCATCATCGGAGTCGAATACCACCCCGATAACCAAGTTTTCTCGTCGTACTCACAATCATAAACATAAATCTCTAATCAAACATAGTATTGTTCGTTCCAATCCTACTGATCAAATTCCAAAACTAGAATCTGATGATGATGATGAAGCTTGTGGTAGTGGACGGGAAATTATACTTGAAGATGGTAATAAAAAATGTGCTAATTGTTCAGATTGTCCAAAAAAATTAGCAGAACTCAACAATAACAATAGCAATAACAGTAATCAAAGTACTGACATGTTAGATATTGAACAAACAGTACTGGCTCCAAAAGTTGAAGTTGAACTTTCTTCTGCTGTTGAAGAACTTGATAAATCTTCTGTTGGTGACGTTGCAAACAGTGTACAAAGATTATTCATTAACGACACCACCTCCAACTCTCTTCCAAAAGAAATTGATTTTACCAATGTCTTATAAAATCTTTCAACGGAAAGTTAGTCGTCTTTTTTCTTTTTTTCATTTCATTGAATTCCTTTCTTGCATTTTACATTCATTACATTCTCTTCTTTTCTTCTACTATATGGGTTATCTATTGGCTTATATATCCCTCTTTGTCATTTATTTATTTCCTCGGTTTGGTTTTCTTCGTTGTTCATTGTCTTTTACTATTTACTCCTGGCTTATTAAAAATAAAAATATCTTTCATCTATACTACTTGTAAATTATCAATGTAATTTTTCTAATTTAAACTTCTGTTACAGCTTACGTGAATTTCTACATTAGACTTCCTTGTAACTAAAATATTTTTTTTCTTTTCTACTTTCTATAGTACAAAACTCCACAATCTGACCTTTGAAAAATAGAACTAAAACCAATAAAAGAGAAAAAAAAGAAAAATAGAGGGGGGGGGTAAAGAATAAATGATTATTAAAATAAATAAATAAAGGAAACTGAATATTCAATATTGAATGAAGACTAACGAAAAAAAAACTGAAAATGAAAATAAAAATAAAACTAAAAATGAAAATGAAAATGAAACTGAAAATGAAAATAAAATAAAAGGTCAAATGTAGATATGTGGTTTATTAGTTGATTTTCATAGAGTCTTATGTTGTTTTGCATAAGTATATGCTTTTCTTCAGCTGTCTTTTTTTTTTAACTACTTAATCAATTTTTGATACTATTGGCGGTACTGACCCATTAGCAACAGATCCAACACCATTGGTCAACACTGCAGTATTCCTCAGTGTCCTATTACTCGAACCATTTGACCCATTATCACCTCTCGGTACTGTACCTGATCCAGTTGCCCCGGTGGTACTACCAACAGCTGCTCCAGCTGACGATCCCGCTAATCCACTGGCTGATAGTGAGGATACATTACGACTTAAATTCCCCCTGGAATCAACTTCTTGAGGTGTCACGGCTGCTCGTAAGAAAAATTCATCAATTCCACTCATCTGTTGCTGAACCAGTTGCGCTTGTTCTTGTTGCAACTGTTGCTGTTGTTGTTGCTGGTGTTGTTGGTGCTGTTGGTGCTGTTGGTGCTGTTGATGATGCAGCTGTTGCTGGTGTTGGTGCAGTTGTTGCTGCTGATGCTGTTGTTGTTGTTGCTGTTGTTGTTGTTGTTGCTGTTGCTGATGGCTTGGTCTGTTCGGGGCCGGATTCAGTTGCTGGAACATTTGTTGCATAGACCTAACATTTATAATCCGTTCATTAAAAAATGAGTTTTTAAAATCTTGGAACACTTTGATGGTCTGGGGAAATTCGTATTCATGATCTCTGAAAAATTTGTCTGCAAACATGTATATGAATCGTTCAATATCAGATGCACTTATTGTAGAATTGGAATCGGTGCCTTGGTTTACATTACCAGGATTACTTGCTTGTGTTATTGTGGATACTCCTGAAGGTGAAGTTGAAGCTGGGGGTCTTGAAATATTGTTTCTTGTACTTGATCTAGTGAGTCTTTGATGATGGTGACGCTGTGATTGTTGTTGTGAGTCGTTTTGTTGTTGAGCCAATGCTTGACGTTGATTCTGGGCCTGCGCTTGGGCTTGTGCTTGTGCTGCTTGAACTTGTGCTGCCTGTACTGCTTGGGCTTGTGCTTGGGCCTGCGCTTGTGCTTGGGCCTGTGCCTGTGCTTGGGCCTGCGCTTGTGCTTGAGCTTGGGCCTGCGCTTGAGCTTGAGCTTGGGCCTGTGCTTGGGCCTGCGCTTGGGCTTGGGCCTGTGCTTGGGCTTTAGCTTGGGCCTGGGCTTTAGCTTGGGCCTTAGCTGCTTTTACTTGGGCAGCCTGTTGAGCTTGGGCTTGTTCTGCCTTTTGTTGGGCAGCTTGTTGTTGTTCAAACTGTTGTTTTTGCTTTTCATAATGAGCTCTCAATTGTTGTTGATATGTCGTCGAAGTTGAGTTAGCACTTGTCACATCAGTACTACCAAACGATCTTTGTTGGGACTGCAGTGACTGCTGCTGAGATGTTGATGATAGCTGACTTGGTGATCTTTGAGGCAGTGGTTGGTACAATCCATAATTTGAAAAGTTGAGATGTGAGGGGCCATTTGAAAAGCTAAGGCCTTCTTGAGGGCGAAATTGATTACCTGAGGTATTTAAACCATTCCCGCTCGATGAAGTATTTGAATTAGGATTACCGTTGTTTGTTGAAGGAGTTGTTGATTGTTGAGGGTTCATTAAGTCAAAAGTGTTAGGAGAATTATCGTTCATGCTTGTGGCAGAAAAATCATTGACATGAGAATGAGAATTATTGGAGTTATTTTTTGGTCCACTAGATCTTGTTATCCTATGGGTTAATTGATGCTTGTCATTATTATCATTAGAAGGGTTTTGAGAATTAACGTTATTAGCAGTAGAATTCCCATTATTAGTAGTATTAGAATTAATAGGTGTATCATTATTATTTCTATTGAAATCGTAAGCATTCTCTGTAGTTGGGTCGTGAGATGAATGGGTTGAATCTGCTGCAGCAGCGGCGGCGGCAGCAGCAGCGGCAGCTGCTGCTGAACCATCCATTACACCACCCATACCAACCAAACTTGGATTCGGGCTATCATCATTTGAAAGTACAAGACTTGTTGATGAACCTGAAGGAGTTGGTGAGTTTGCACCATTTAGACTTGAAGTATCACCTATTAATCTCTTTTTATTCAAACCATGTCTCTTTTTGAATTGTGATAACCAACCATGGCTGAATCCAACCAATCTTTTTGGATCTTCTACACCAAATTGATGAGCATAAATAGACCAGTGTTCTCTTAATATTGGTTCATTAATTGGTTCATGTCTTTCTAATTTTTGTTTGACCAACATGTCCATTGCGTGATTGATTTTTTCATACTTAAACTTAACTTTTCTTCGACTATTTTTTGAAAATGATGATGCTCCTGCTTGATTCAATCGATCTCTTAATTCATCTTCGTTTTTTAACCATTCACTGAATGATGAAGTTGATATTGAAATTTCATTCCTAAAACGATCAACAGTTTCCAGTTGTGGGCGATTTGAACGGTGATAATGATCTAGAATTTGAATTTTTTGTTCCAAAGTAGCTCTTGGGAGCTTTACTTGTGGCATGACTTATGGGTTGGTGGGTTGGTAAATAATTGTATGGAACGAGAGCAATGTGTAAGACGGTATTTCTTTGAATTCAATAAGAGTGTGAAACAATAATTTTTTGAATTGGGACTTTCATAAAAGTGATAATATTTTTGATTGTTTGATGTTGTCTTCTCGATTCTTCCCGAATTGCCTTTTTTTTTTTTTTTTCTTTATAAAAAAAAAAAAGTAAAATAGAAAGAGAAAGAAGCCTTGATACGTATGACTGTGGACCTCAAACACTTATGATTGAAGGTACCGAAATGAAAAGTATCAATGCTTGACAAGATTTTCCAATCAAATGCTGTGAAGTAGTTCACAATTATTGTTGACAGTTGAATTGATTTTTATGTTTCGTTTTCGACCCCGAACAAATGATTTTAAGGGGGGGGGGACTAGAAAAACAAAACTTAAAGAACCGAAATAAATGTTGAAATAGTAAAGAAATTGAATTCTCCCGAAAAAAATAGTTCCCTATTGATATAAGTATTATTGTGTTAATTCAATAAATGCAAATGTTGTGTTAATTTTGATTTTTTAATAGAACAAAAAAAAAAAGAGTTTGGGCGGTTATATTAGAAAGGAAACGAAAGGAATAGGGTTTTCAATTTTTTCAGATACGAGAATGAAACGCTTCACTGG
>JAJMOB010000001.1:827448-891538 GCA_030444945.1 Hyphopichia fennica
AAAAAAAAAAAAAAAAAAAAAAAAAAAAAAAAATAAAAAAAAAAAAAAAAAAAAAAAAAAAAAAAAAAAATTGAAAAAAAAACCTAGAGAAATTTTTGAAAAAAAAATCAGTGCCTTAGCAAAGGAAACAAAAAAAAAACCAGAAAAAAATAACAGTGACAAACAAAAAAATTAGAATGAAAAAAAAAAAATTTTGGAATCATCATGTTGTCGCCGTCTTTTTGAAAAATATCAGAATATTGAAGAAACCAAGGTGTGGGTGGGGTTGGTGGGTACTCTGGCAGTAAACATGTAGGAATGACCAGAAGAGAAAATAAGGACCTCTGATCAAAGACAAGTAAAGAACGAGGAGACGATTGGAATACAATTACATTTATTTCTGATACACCAATGTGAACAAGCTACAAATGATGTTTCTACATTCACGTTCACAGGAAAGAAGGGGAGAAAACTATACCATCTAAAGATCTATTTAGATATCAATATATATATATATATATATATGCATGTATATGTATATGTATATATGAAAGGTTTATTTTTATAGATTCTTTTATGATTGCATAACCAGATAGGGGGGAAAAGAAGGAGTATCCATATCGGAGGGTAAGTAATATCTAAGAGAATTAATCATAGCATCATTATGATTTGTATTTTGATTTTAAAAAAAAAAAAAAAGGAGGAGATAGATTAATAAACTTAGTGAGAACCAGCACCTTTACTGACTTTCTCTAAGACAGTTTCATAAGCAACTTCAGAGAAATCGGTACCTTGAACATCGGTGGAGATACCATTGAGAGCTCTTCTTAAAGCATCTTTAGAAGAGGCGTATACCATCTTAGATCTAACTGGAGCATTATCAGGAGACCAAGTGTAAAAAACAATTTTAGATCTTTTACCTTCACCACCACCAATTTCGTATTCAAAATCATAAATGGCATATTTACAATCAGATTCTGGTAATTTACCTAAGAAGGTATCATAATCAGCATCAGTTGAAGTTTCTTCAACGATGATTTCAGTTTTGCTATCATTTAAAGCAAAAACGACAAATTTATATTTTTTACCTAATTTTAAATCATTAAAAGCAGCTAAAGATTCGTCAGCGACGGCAACACTATAAAAAATCGTTAGTTAGTATACAATTGAATTATTAAAATCATTGGTAATGATTATAATTCTCTCTACCCAATTGGAAATAGTTTATTGAAGAGAAACATACCCGGACCTAGACTAATAGTAAAATGATCTCAATGTTAGTATACATATTTAAAGTGTTAAGGTCAATTAGGGGTAATGAAAATTTAATTGACCTGGACATTAAACAATCAATCAATCAATCTGTTGATGATCATACGACGAACATACCATTGTGTAATTGTGTGATATAGAATAGAGTTGTAACACTACTTGGAAAGAAAAGTAACTAATTCAAAGAAAGAAAAGCAAGGATTGTCTCGATTGTAATGAACATTCAGCTGTTCTGTTCTGTTCGGTTCTCGTTTTTCTCGTGGTTTCTCACCAAAATTGTTATCGTGTTGTTTTTTTACCTGACGCTTTGTTGCGCACACGCCCTTTTCTTTCCCTCCCCGTTTTTCCTTAACGCGTTCCTACAAGTACGCCCGTACACCAATATGGCTGCACACATTGTAAGAAGGTTACCCGGACAGTAATAAGGGGGCAGGGTCCAGATCTGCCTCTACTACAATTTTTTGCAAGCAATGTTTTATATTTGCACGTTTATTCGTTAATTGAAGCTATAAACTTTCTAAACACCACTTATAATCTCTGCAAGATGTTCTCGGCGGATGAGAGCTCGGTGGTAGCACCGTGTTCTTCAGCAGCCAAGTACTTGACCCGACCATCATCCACAAGGGCCACATATCTATTAGTTCTTTCACCCAACCCATTATCACTCATATCCGCAACAAAGTTATCACCCAATTCATGGGATAATTTGGCATCTGGATCTTGAGCAAATAAAATAAAGTCGTCTTTAACACCTAAACTCTTACCCCAAGCATTGTTAACAAAAGGATCATTTACGTTAAGACTAATGATTCTATCAACACCTTTGGCTTTGAATTTGGAAACGTTATCAACAAACTTGTTCACATGTTGGTTCAGACAGGGTGGAGTGAATGAACCAATATTACCAACGACTATGACTTTCTTACCGGCTAACTCTTTTTGTAAATTGAGTTGACCAGGACCTTGGCTTTCATCATCAATTGATAAATATGGTAAAGAAACGTCAACTGGGAACTTATCGTTTAAATAGGACATTATAATTTGATTTGATTTGTTTTAATTTGTTAAAATAAATTTAACTTCCTTGTAAAAGAAAAAAATTGCATCCTGGGACCTATTTATACTTTTCAAGAGGAGAATATTTCGGAGTCGGAGTGACAGTGAGATTTTTTTTTTTTTTTTGGTTTGTTCGTTAGAAGAGAGTCAATTGCTCCCACTGGATGGCCCAACCATAACCCCGAATGAATAAAACAAAAAAGCAAATGACTCAAATTTGATGGCTTTTATTCGTTTATGACCCCTCAAGTATTAAAATATCTTACTAAATCAACGTGGTACTGTGTATGGGCATGAAGATCGTATTCATTATGGGTTTGTTCCCCACGTTAAGTACTGCGCAATTTTAAATCCTTAGCCAATCGGGAAAATAAAAACTATGGACTCCTAGCAATTTAATTCAAACTATTCACTATTCACTATTCTCTAAATTGGATATCAATCTCCAGGCTATGTTTATTATCGGCTATCGATTTATCCAGATTTCCATTTGTCATAAATAGAACAACTCCTCTCTTTGTAAAGGTGTACGGAGTACACAATTCCCCACCTTTTCTTTTTCTTAGGCTTAGGCTTATTAACCAGTCAGTAGTTACTCGAGCAATTGTGTTGACTCTTCGATGGAAAGGAACTTAACTTCCGTTAGTGATCGAATAGTGCCAACAAAATAATGAAAGGGGGAAAAGTAGATTTCCAAAGTTACCCGAACTTATGTATAAATGCAATTTAAATTTAGGTGGATTATTGTAAGTATTTGACATAAATTTAGACATTTCTTATATTTTTATCTAAATTTGGTAAAATATAGGGGTTTTTAAAAAAAAAAGATCAGCCTTATATCGTATGCCATTATTAGTAGTTAGAGCCATTGAGATAACCATAGCTATTTCTAGCCGGTAGAATGTAAATATGTATGTAGGAAAAGTGCAGTGGAATGAACAATAACTAAAAGAATTTAAAAAAAAAAAAGCACTTTCTACCTCAACGCTACATATGCCAATAAACCGTTACTACAAAGTCTTCAATTACAGTTATTTTGTATGACAATTATAGATTCCTCCAGCAGGAAAAGAGAACGAAATCGATTGCAAAACATATTCCACTAGCAAAAAAAAGGTATGCGGTGCAGACAGGATTTGAACCTGCGCGGGCAGAACCCATCGGGACGTGCTATTTAACCTGCACCCGACGCCTTAAGACCACTCGGCCACTGCACCCTAACATCCGTACACCACGTCTTTCGATCGCAGCATAACGACTAGGCCAGACGTGCCTTTTGTCTCGAATTTCATAAAAAATCGTTGTGGACTAACATATTAGATAAAAAAGGGTTTTGTGATAAAATTTTTATATATTTTATAGTCTTTATTGTTATTAAATATATATTCTAAGATTTCGTGAAAAAAAAAAAAAAAATGTTGGACATTGAAGAGAAGCGAGATAGCTTATGAGAAACACACTTGAAAGGCTTCGAATGAAATGGTATATAGAAAAAGAGCGAAGTAAAGACTACACTTTAGTACGGTTGAACAGCAAGATACCAGATTCTGATAGTATTACGGCAAATTTTGCAGTATATTTTGTTGAGCGTTGATGGAAGCGACAAACAAACAAAATTCAAATTGGTCGAAACAAATTTAGAAAAGCTGAAACCCATAAACAACTTAATAACAATTGGAAAATAGAGGAAGACGACCATCAAAAGGTGATTTTTAGTTTTATACTAAGTGATAATTATGTACTCTCTTTTGAGAGCATGCCAGTAGTTACAAAAAGAGCCCTAAAAAATTAATAGAACTAATAGAACTAATAGAATCAAGAAGGTTAGTAAAACCAAAAAACACTTTAACACAATTTTATCTTTAAAAATCTTCAACACAATTACCTCCTTTCGTCTCTAGACTATTTATATATGATTAAACAAAGACAGCTATTAAGATTGTTTAAGGGAGATTTTTCGAGTATTTTTACATACAGGAAATTGAAGACTGCGCAACAAGAATAGAGAAAAAAAAAAAAAGGCAAAAAGAAAATGAAAAAAAAAAATATCGATTCGAGTTAACACAACCTTCCAATCAATCATAACTAACCATGCCAGATTTGTATGAAATATTGCAAGTGGAGAGTAGCGCCTCAAGCTCCGAGATCAAAAAGGCTTATAGAAAACTAGCATTAAAATATCATCCAGACAAGGTTTCAGAGGATGATCGGGAAGACGCAGAGATAAAATTCAAAGAGGTATCGAGTGCCTACGAAATTTTAATAGATGATGACAGAAGGGAAGAATATGATTTATATGGTACAGCTGATGGTAGCGGAGGTGTTCCAAACTTTTCTGGTGATCCATTCGAAGCTTTTAATGGTGGTCAGGAGTTTGGAGCTGACGATTTCTTTAATTTTTTTGATGGAATGAATCCTGGTAGTAGATCACAACAGACTCGTAATGTCAACCGTACAGAAGATGCTGAACTTGATGTCAAAGTGAATTTGGAAGACTTATTCAATGGGAAAACTATTAGAATAACTTCAACAAGAAATATTGTTTGTACTCACTGTCAAGGTACCGGTGCTAAAAAGAGAGCAGTCCATAAAAAATGTGGAATTTGTGATGGTGAAGGAACAGTACGGAAAATCAGAAGAGTCGGCCCCGGTTTAGTTTCTCAAGATTATACTGATTGTACATCCTGTAAGGGGACCGGTAAAATTTATCGTACTAAAGATAAATGTAAGACATGTGAAGGTGAAAAAACCATCGAAGAAACAAAAATTCTTGAATTTGAAATTCCCAAGGGGTCTTCAAATAATGATACTATAGTGTTAGAACATGAATCTGATCAATATCCAGGTAAAGAGACTGGTGATGTTAGATTGACATATACTTGTCAAGAACATCCTACTTTTGAAAGAAGAGGTAATGATTTATACACCAAATATAAAATTCCATTAGTTGATGCATTATGTGGCTTTACTAAAAACATGGTTAAACATTTAGACAAACGTGTTATTAGTGTTCCAATTCCAAGGGGTAAAGTTATCAGACCAGGAGATTTCATTAAACTCAAAAATGAAGGTATGCCAATAAAAGATGATTCAAAAAGTTGGTTTAGCTCAAAACCAAAAAATGGAGATTTATATATTGAAATGGAAATTGAATTTCCTCAAGATAATTGGTTTTTAGAGAAGAATGATATTTTGAAGATAAAGAATTTATTTCCAAATGATTTATTAGATAAAAATGATATTGTCAAACAATCCATTGATGAAATTAGTTCATCAGAAGCTAATATTGATGTCGTTTCTGATTTTTCCATTGTTAAAGAAAAAGACTTACCGGATTACCCAACCAATAATGATAATGACGATGATGATGCTTATAGATACGGCCATGATGCCGGTGCAGGACCACAAGCAGAATGCGCAACTCAATAAACTTGTAAATAACAGAAATACAGACTACTTAGAAGATTGAATAGTTAAAAATAAATACTGTACATACAACATGAATCAAGATGTAGATATAAACGAAGAAAACTGAGAATTAAAAAAAGGCAAGCATTAACGAAAGACGGTATCCTATATAAAGAAATAAAAGTAAGAAATGTGATAAATAAAAGAAAGAAAGGCTATTAAGTGGGAGAGAAACAAAAAACAAAAAAAAAAAGAATAAAGAGGTCATTAAAAATCTAACAAATCATTTAATTCATCAATGGTTAAACCAACATTTTCAGGTTTCGGTTGATCATTTAAATCAATTGAATTTTCATCATCATCAAACTTAATTTCTTTATCAAGATCAATATCTTTAAATTTCAACTTAATTTCATTTTGTTTGATATCAGGGTGTTCATAATTATTTTCCTCAGTTAATTTTGAATATCCATGAGAAAACAATTTTAAATCATCATCAGTAAAATGAGGGGCATCAATTGGTTGGTAAGGTAACGCTGACTCTTTATCAGGGGTTATTTCAATACTAGATTCATCATCAATAAGATGTTGAGGAATAGTAAAACTTTTTTTAATTAAGGGTCTGTTTGATTTAACCGGATCAACATTATTTTTATTAAGGTCACGATTAATAATATTACTAGCGTGAAGACGTTGAGTATTAAAAGTAATTGTTGATTGAAGATTTTGAGTTTTTGGTAAAACAGGAATAGATGAATTCTTAATTAATTCATCAGAATGATTAACAGTTGAAACTTCTTCAAATTTAAATAAATTATTTTGTAAAGGATTTGCTCTTTTAATTTGAGAACGTCTTTCATTTAAAGCATTATTTTGATTATAGGTAAACCCCAAAGAAGAATTTGCTTTACGTAGAGTAGGAATTTTATGTAGTAAAGGAACCCCTTGTTTTTGTTGAACTTGATGATTGTTAACTTTAGGTAAAATTTTGGTAGTAACATTAGATTTTAATTGTTGATTAGAAGGATGATTGATATTAGATTGAGATCTTTGTAAAGTTGGAAATGTTTTATTCTGATCTTTACCGCCCAAAGGAATTCTAGTGCGTCTAGTTTGTTGATTATTTTGTTTTGAAGGTTGTTGTTGCTGTTGTTTAGATACTCTAAATGTATTTTCATTAATGATATTTGATTTAGATGTTAATTCATGCTTTCTATTAACAGTTGAAGATTGTTTCAAAGCATTCTCCTTGTCAGCAAACAGGAAAGGATTGTAAGACATATTGGCAAGCTACTCGATTTCATTAATTGGTGATAAAATTACCAGTAAGTTTTGATAATTCAATGTGTTTTTTTTTTGTCTTTTTTCTTTTGAGATTTTAAAGTCTATTTAAGAAACAAAATAATTAGACTAGGTTAAAAAGAGCCACGGTTTATAATGAAGTTCACGTAAAAGAATGAGCAAAGCTTGATTATAACGGGAAGAATGGTTGGAACAAAATTGACTCTAAGGGAGGAATTACAAAGAACGACAAAAAAAATTACAAAAAAAAACAAAAAAAACAGCAGTTTAATGATGCACACACAAAGGAAAAAGTCATTTGTAGACAAAAAAGTGAAAATAAAAACAACTTGCCTGATTGAGCATGGGATGGACTGCACATAAATTAATACACGATCAAAATTTTAAAAAAAATTTGGGAAATGTGCTTTTTTTTTTTTTTAGCACAAAAAAAAAAAAAATGGGGAGGGTTCAAAAAAAAACCGAAAAACCCAAAGGAAAAGTAAAGAAAGAGGAAAGAGGGATGTACGGGTGTGTGAATTTTGATAGTCTTGCTCTTCTGCTTAAGAAAAGAGATTTATGATAGCCGCTGACTATAAACACTAGTAGATCGAATCGAAGCAAACCAATACAAAGATCAAGCATCATAATACCATGGCAGTTAGATCCAACTTTATATCTGTTGCGTCCAGTTCTACCCGGGACAATTCCAGCTGGGTTTATTTGGTCGATTGGATTTTAGCCCTCATACTAGGGTTAGCATTCGTCTTTTACTTTAATAGATTGGTTGGATTCGTGTGTTCTTCATTATTGAAATTTGTATTATGGAAACGTTCAAAGATTCGGATCAATGTTGCATCTGTTAGATTTAATCCTTTGGGTGGTCTTATAGCCATGAAAAACTTAACTATATCTACTGAAAATCAAACAGTATCAATACTACGATTAAATTTAACCTGGAGATTTTGGATTTTTGGATTAACAAGATTATCAGAATATTATTTCGATTCAGATGATATAATAGATTCAAATGGAATGACAAAAGATGAAAATAATAAGCTCCCGTGTCGTTTGTTTCTATCCGTTGATGGTTTAGAAGTTTTTATGTATAATAGAACCATTGCATACGATAATATGGTTGATATCCTTAATGAAAAGGCAAAAGAAAATAGTGCATTCAGCAGTTCAAGGAATTCTCGTGTTGATGAAAAGTCTACTAATGTTAGATATCATGGAAGTGGGAACCCATCAGATTCCGTTACTTCTAGTTCCATTAAAGATTCTAATAGCTCTACCGGTCCGGTTGAAAGTTCTCCTACATTGGATAGCACATTATTGTTTCTATTAAAAATGTTACCTCTCAGAGTGAGAGTTAAAAAGGGTGCTTTTGTAATGGGTAACTCTACCACACCTTCTATTCTTGTTGCATCTTATAAATCAGCCAATGCAATCGTTGATGTCACTAAAAGTTCAAGCTGGCTTGATAATTATAAACTCTTTTTCGATTTTGACTTTGAAAAATTCCAAGTTTCCATGAAACCAAATATAACTTATGACTCTCAAAGATACTTGAATGAAGATGATAAAGCTGATCCGAAATTCGTTACCAAAAACTTGGCACATCATAAAAAACATAAATTCTATTATAGATTTCAACATACAACTAAACAAATTTCTAAGATTATTAGAAAGATTACAAGAACCAAAGCAAAGAATGAAGAACCTTATCAACAATGGAGAGGGTTGAAAAGGTATGTTGGGGAACAAGAAGATGATAAATTTCTTCTCAATTATATTAGTACAGTTGAACAATACGCCAAATACAGTTTAATTCTTGATTCCGTTTCTACTAGGATGATATACTACTATGATTCTCCTGGTGTATTTCCTAATGAATCAATTTCTTTACAAGATCAGTTGTCTCACCCTGAATTCGGGGTAGACTTGGAATTTTCAATGGCTACTATCCATTACGGTCCTTGGGCCGATAAGCAGAGAATTCCTTTACAAACTATGTTTTTCCCAGCTGCTGCCAGAGATTCAACACCAACAAAAGTACCATTGACTCCTGGATCAAGTAGAATCTATGATGGTTTCAAAGCTATGGTCACAGTAAAAGATGAAGTAATTTTCAGGATTCCAACTAGAGAAGGAAGTAAGGACAAGGACCTTTTGAAGAATTTGAATATTGACAATCCTAATGCTTTACAAAAAATATCCAGACCTTTTGGTTGGATAGAATTGAAAATTGAACGTGGATCATCAATATCAAGTTTTAATTCATTCATAGCCACACCCACTGGTTGGGATAACAGAATAATTTGCAATTTTAATGGACCCGAATTAAGATCCTCCGTTAATCATGATGTCTTGTTTTCGGCAGATTCTCACATCGTAAAATGCGATATTGGATTTCCATTGAAATGGGATGCTAAATGCAAATGGTCCTTCGATAACGTTAGTACAAATACAAGAATGTTTTTCCTTCGAGAACACACCATTCTTATTTCTGACTTATTCAGTGATTTTGGATCAGGTGAGCCAACCCCCTACGAATATTTTAGATCTTTTGAATATTGTTTAAATTGGAAAATGGATGACTATAAACTTTACTTGAATGTCAATGATAATAACATCATCAATAATCCCCTTGATTTCAACAGTAACAAATATCTTTCTTTCCAAGGGAACACGTTGGACATTGAACTCTTCATCCCTTTAAATGGTGCGTTTTCTAAATCGGGGACTATAGACTATAGAATTTTCACCCCTGAATTTGATCTTATTATTGATACCCCACCTTGGCATACTGCAAATGCCTTTCTCAAAAACAACAACGTTATGGGTAGAGGTCATAACTTTGTAGTTGAAGGCGCTTATACATATTTTGGAGGTGTTGAAGTTAATACATCTGATTGGATTGTGGTAAAATGTATGGGTGATTACGTAACCTTGAAATTTCATGGTTTTTTAATTAAGTATCTTTTCATCATCAAAGAGAACTATATGGGTGAGCATAAGCATTTTCAGACGTTTGAAGAATATACTAATAGCGCGGGTGCCTATAATTCTGTATCGGAAGACTCTGTAAATGACACATCTTCCGACTCAACCAATTCCTTTGATGCCAAATCTACTAAATCGGACGTGGATTTCTGGAAAATAATCAAAACAGAAAATGATATTGATATTTTATTCTCATTTCAAGTCAGAAATGGGTTGATTGTTTTACCATATCATGCATATGACTGCTCGTCGCATATATCTTTGTCATTTGAACAGTTGGATGTTGATATGAGGTTTGCGAATTATTATTGTGACTTACAAGCTGACTTTGGTGAAATGACTGGAGGCTTTATTAGGGACTTGGATAAAGAAAATAACGAAATGGATACTATTTTCAACATCCCTGAATATAGAAAAAGATATTTATCAGCCTCCCCAGAGATAATTGTCGATGGTTTTAGCGTGCATGCTCATAGAATGTTTGGTCTTCCTCCAGATGAAAACACTTATTACTGTAAATGGGATTTCGCCTGTAATGAGCTCACGATTAATTCGGACGCATTACTACTCAAGGCGCTTAGAGCAGGGCTAAACAATTTCGTAATGGGATTCAAAGACTTAGAAAACACATTAGTGTATGAAGTTCCAATCATATACGATGCTGCCAATTTTTCTTTTAGATGCCCTCATATAAAAATCACTCTTGATGCCGTATTTGATGACTCTTTTCTTGTGATTGAGTTGAACTCTGTTCTCGTCAACTTCAATGATATGGCGAATACGAGATACTCTTTAAAAATTGATGTTTCAATCCCCGATATTGTGTGTAAAATCATGGATAAATCCTCAGAAAATAAAAATTTAGGGTGCTTCAAGACTTCCTTTACAATGAGTAACTTTTGTCAAAAAGCTAAATTCTTCGAACATCAAAGAAATCAACAACACTATGTTAGACTAAGTGATGCACCCACCCATAGAGTGCCTTTCATTATATTCCCGGAGAATAGAGATGAAAACTATGACAGTGGATATGGATGCTTTATGACCTCACTAAGTCTTCCTAACGCGTCTGTCCCTTTGAATGATGACACGGTAGGGATATTCAGAGACAGTGAAACTACTTCACTTTTCGATACCTCTAATAGCTCATCAACAATCGGGAGCTCGCAGACTAGTGTCAATGATGATTGTGACCTGAAAACTTCGCCTACTACTCGCTATAATGAAGAGGATTTACGCCCACAGCATGATATTGACCCTAAATATAAGAATGACAGTTTCGTCCTTGAAGTTGGTGAAATCAATGCATTTTTGACTCCGAGATCATTAATTACTATTGCTGGAATAGCTAGATCTACAGCTGACACTTCCCCTGACACATTAATCGATATCCTCCACGACAAGGCAATTGATTATTTGACGAGTTTAATCTTTCCACCTGCAGCGATACATAATGTCAGGCTTGTTAGTCCACAAATAAATTTAAAGTTTACAGAATTCGTTTTACCAGACTATGAAGGTTGTTTCGATAATTTTCCAAAAGTTCCATACCTCAATGTTGTGCTTTACGAACCATCTTTGGCATTAAGTAAAAAAGACTCAGCCGAAAAGTATGATTTCAAGCTAGAGCATTCCTTAGAAGTATCATCTGCTTTTCATTTAAGAGAATTATTGGTGTCTGTTTCTAACCCAAGCTCATTCAGAATCCCTCTATTACTCAGTGTAAAAGATTTAGAAGCGTGGCTCACTAAAAAGGTAAATGAAAATGGTGTTTTGTCTTCCAACGTAGGTAACATTGACTTAGACATTCATGCGGAACAGATAAGTTGGCTCGTTAACTACACTTTGCACATGAAAGATTTAATAATCCCAGTGGCCAAGGCATTTGAAAATGATGTTATGTATAACTGGAAGGCTAGTCTTATTTATCAAATTACTCTTGCTGCAGAGAAATATAGACTTGATTTCGACCCGGGAGTTTTGACCAAGCCTGCATATATTTTACGTGCTTGCCAAGACCACGTTAGATTTTATGACAGATGGAAGCTTGTTACTAGATTAAGACATTCTTTGGAGAATTTACCTAAAGATTGGTCAAAAAACGAATATTCAATCCGTCAGGATATCCCTCTGACAGCATACGAGGAGGTTCTTGAGTTTTTTACTAACTGGAGAAATTGGGAGGCAAACCAAGATGAGAGGCAACAATTCTGTAAAGAGATTTTTGAAACAGCAGATTCGGCCTCTCCAGAGAATAAGGACCTCCAACTATTTCATATTGATCAAATAACTGTTAAGGTATTAGGAGATCACAACGATTTAGACTTTTTCAACTTGCAAAATGTGTCCTTGTCAGCCAGTATTTCGCAGGAAAACTTGAAAGATTTAATCAACTTAAATCTTGGGCTTATTGAGCTGATTAAAAATATTGAAACTGTCCTCAACTTATCTGCTTACGAAAGTAAGATATCCAAAATTTCCTTAGATTTAATCCCCATCTTACGAAATGCTTTAGAACCGGTTCTCAAAGATCAACCGGAGGAAGACGTGAAACAGGACATTAAACTGAACGGTGAGGATAAGTTAAATGGAAACTTGTCTGTCTCAATAATCATCAATGTTTCCACTGCACGCCAACATATTGAGCTCCCATACTTAACATTGGTCTTTGGCGGTCGTGATATGACACTCTCAGCAGAGACATTTCTTATCAGCGAACATAAGGATAATATTTCCTTAAATTTTGCAAGCAACGTTGGCGAATTTGATTTTGAATTGTGGGCAGATGGACATAAGATAGTTACCACTGAAATACATGGTGCTAACACAGTGTTTGCTAATGTTGATGATATTTTATATGGAACAAAGACCATCAATTTTGAAGTGGATAAAGGATATTCAAGTATCTTGGATAACAACGGAATGATAACAGATAATCTAGTATCTATCCAAAATGATGTGGACTATATGAAAGGATTATTATCCCAAGAAAATAGTATGGTCTTGGAAATAGAACATCCTAAGCAAAAATTTGATTTGGAGTCATTACTTAGCAAAATTGCAAATGTAAATGTTGAGTTCCGTATGAACCAATACCTGTGGTTTATCGAGGCCATAGCTCCTTTAACTATAAGTGGTGTGATTTACAGCACCAAAATTTCCGCAACTTATCGTGACAGGATTGGAACACTAGAATCTTTCATAGAAAAATTTGATCTCGATATTAATTTAAAGAATATTCCTATTGCTCAGTTGGAGAATTCTCAAATTCTTTCGGAGATCAACTTGAACTACGAGGATGACCTTTCCCTCCTTTGCACAAATTCAAGCTTAGGGTACACCAAACTATTCGTCCCGCAGGCAGTCAGGACTTTGGATATTCTACTCTCTAGCAAACAGCAATTGCTCTCAAAGGTTGATAAATGGAAGAAAGTTCCCAATGAATTTATGAAGAATAGAGAAGGGCCCAAAGATGAACCAGAACGGGACTCTCTTGATAACAAACAAAATTCTACATTCAATGAATCGATTGCTTTTAAGTCCAATTTCACAAATGATTACGTTGGTGTGACTACATTTTCAGGGAAAAGTAGATATTCTTTTGAAGTAGAGGGAATGTCTCTTTTCTTGTCAAATATTACCAAGTTTGACACAACTAGTCCATTCGAGTTTGTCCCAATTTTTGGGGAATTCATTGTCCCAACGGCTAGAATTACAGTGCTTGATAAAAATGTTCCAGTCGGACTTTCCAATTTGGTGAATGTTAACTTTAGTATGAAGGTGATACCTGATATAGATGAAAACCAGGATATGCTTAGTAAGACTAAAACACAGTCGTTACAAATGGAATCTCAACATTGTCGAATTTGTGTTAGCCCTCAAGTTTTGATGTCAATAATTAATTTTGCTGATAAGGTCACACACACTATTAATAAGCACCCAATGAATACCTCATATGAAAGATCTGAAAGCAGAACCAAGCATGTGGAGCAAGAACATGACCAATTAAAAGCTAAAGTGTTTAGCTTTTCATCTGTACATGTTCTTGCCTATAATTTTTGCCTCGGCTGGCTTTTTGGTGAAAGACAAAAAGATTATCCGGGTATTATATTAGGTGCCGAAAGATTCTTTGTGGTTACTAAAGAGGGAATGGGTAAATTATCCTTGATGGAAGCTTACTTGTCTGTGGCGAATGGCTCCACTTCATCGAATTTTTATAGTAGTCTGTCAGAAAAAAATAGTTTGAATCGTGCGTTTTTGCCCGCTACTCAGCTCATATATATCATTGATGATAATGGTTCAGGTAAAAATTTGAAAGTGACCATACAAGGAGATAAATTAGATGTTAAATTCTTGTCCAATTCGATTGTTATATTGGAGCATGTGGTGAACTCAGTGACGAAAGTTCAAGATTTTTTGAAAGAACGACCAAGAGCTCCAGAGCCATTGAATAAGCCCAAGCCAAAAAAGGAGTCTCAATCTTCACAAAACGAATATATAGATACTTTCGGGGCTGCCTTTTCGTCGTTTGAATTCATCTCAACTTTCGCAGGCTCCAATGTGTTATTCTATTGCTTAAACGATGATGAAAATGAAACACCACCATCTTTATTTTTGCATTCTCCGGCTGTCAAAATCGCTACTAGGTACACGTATGATAAGCAGGCTGAAAAAACTCATACTATTAAGACCGAGGTTTCTACGTCATCTTCGGACAATACCTTATACTCTTCGTGTGTCCCTGTAATTGTTGATGTGGTTGATGGTGTCAAGGATATGATGAGGAAAGGTAACGTCAATAGTAGTAAACAATCTACTGATAAATCCATGACTCCATCCAGCGTAAGTCCATCCAGCTTTAATTTAGGAAATATACTCAACGATATTGATTTCCACTTGGGTCTTAAAATCGAGTCACAAAAATTATCCCTCAGTTGCGAACCTACAGCAAAAGTGGCTGCGATTGTTGGCCTAGATGGAATTTATCTTCAACTTAATTCAGGAGGTACAGATATTCCTTCAGTTGTTATAGCAATTCAGTTCGAATCAATGTCTGCATCTTTGCAACATATATATTCTAGGGAAGTCAGTGGTTCAGTAGGAATCGAAAATATTTTGTTGACCAGTTCTATTTCGTTTGATAAAGTTACCAATATATTGTCTTCGGGTTCATTTTCCGATGTAAATGGTTATATTAACATCAAACAATACCAGGATTTGGATTTGTTCAAGGATATTTGGTTTCCTAAGCAAAGCCTGGTCGATATAAATGATAACAATACAGAGTGTGATAATGATATTGAAGCGGTAAAAGCTGGATTGGCATCTAATAAAAATATCTCTTCAAGATTTAAAGAAGTTTCCACCACTTATGCGTTGCCTTGGGTTTTATCATTTATGATTTTAAATGTTTCGCTTAGAGTGGACTTGGGTCAATCTTTAGGTAATTTCATGTTGAAAACCGACAAATTATGGGCTGTATCAAAAAAATCAACAGATTGGGCTCAAGATCTAAAGATAGGAATTAATTCTGTCAGTTTAGTTTCAGAAGGTCGTCTCGGTGGCCATATTGTTATGGATAGCGCCCATCTTCATACTGCAATCAGTTGGAAGCTTGATTCAGACACAACGTTGGATGTACCACTAATTCTTGTTTCTGGTGGTATTGATAAATTGCAGCTGAAAGTTTCTTTTGATTATCATGTTTTTGCAATCGCCAACATCGAAGGATACTCTATTGATATTTTTAATCAGAAAAATGAAGTTAGTTTATCCAAGGACCACTTGTTTGTTACCACCAAATTTGATACTTCTGAGGTATATATTACATCTCTAGCTGCATCAAATTTCCTTGATATCTACAATACAGTTTCCCGTATGGTACAAGAGAATAAAATGTCTTACAAAGAGACATTGAGGGATTCTAGCACGAATAAGAATATGAACAAGGTCGATGAGAACCCTACAGCAACACATGATATTTTAGAAACAGTGAAAAAACTCGAGACAAAAATAGAGGTTGTTGCTGGAAAAGTTCTTATTCAAGTATATCCATCATCATTTGATGATTCCAAGGTTTTGGTTGTTAAAATGGATGAATCAAAGGCAAATTTTCAACAAAACGAATATGTAAATGGTATTTCCAATGAACTTGAACTCCAGCTCAATGATATGAAGGTTTCGTTGTCAATGACATCATCTGTTCTGTCAGATTTCATTCAACAATGTAACGTTGATGAGTTCGTCGATTATGCCCATAAAGCTAGAGGTGGTAATATTTTTGTTTTCCCTAGATTTATGATCTCTATGAGAACTTTTCAAAAATATCAATCAAATACTATTGAATACCTATATCAATCGTCTTTTGGTGGGACTGTTGATATACGTTGGAATTTGGGATCCATCAACTTCATCCGTGAGATGTATTTTATTCACAAAAAAGCTCTCACTTCTCGTACTGACTATAGAAAGAAAGCCATGGAGATTGGAGCGGATAATTCTCACAATGGTGGATCACTTCAAGAGGATGCAAGGAAACATAAGAAAAGTGAACCTTCACCTCTTTTGAGGAAACAACTAAATGAAGATGACACTACCGGTGACATTGATGAAGCTATCAATAATACCATGACTAAGGTTTCTAGTCAATCTAAGTATGACTATTCCCCGATCGCACCACCTATCATTGAAGCTCCTCAATTGAAAGAATTAGGGAATGCAACACCACCATTAGAATGGTTTGGTTTACATAGGAATAAATTTCCGAATGCTACTCATCAACTAGGTATCGTTAGTTTACAAAAATTAATCCATGAGGTTGAATCGCAGTATTCGAAGATTTTGGGTAAGGCATAAATCCTTTCTCCATTATGGCTTTGAATGATCTTTTATCAGCTTCAAAAACTGTTATTATTATTATTATTGTTATTATTACTATTATCATTACTATCGTTATTAATATTTTTCTTTCTTTTTCACATTTCAGTTCTTTTACATATTATTAAAATAATTTTTTAATTTCTACGGGGTATATTTAGGATTTCATTAATTTAATTTATATTTATATTTATGCATATTTACAAGACTTTGAATGAAATAGATGTAATGACTCTATTTATAAGTGAACTTAGTGAGTAAGGTACCATCTAGATTTAGCCTTTCTTCTAGCTAATACTTTTCTTCCTCCTTTGGTTCTCATTCTAGCTAAAAAACCAAACTTTCTTTTTCTTCTTAATGTGGAAGGTTGATATGTTCTAGTTCTGAAACGCCTTTGCATCAACCCAAGGAAAGACAGCAAGGGACTCACTAAGGCTTGAACATTTTCTGTGATTGGATTTATACTTTTTTGAATAAGTTGATTATTTATTCTGGTTGATAATAATGGAGTGGATGGTTTTGATAAAGATGTGAAGTAACGTGTGCTTGAGGCGTTGAAGCCTGGAGCGGCCCTCTTTATGCTATTAGCGATCGTCCACATTTATATGAATACGTCTATTTATTGATAAATTATTAAAGTTCACTTTCAGATTGATAGTTAGATTGAATATCGAATAAATTTTCACTGAGTAAGTTTTGAGACCTCCAACATTTTGATATTTACACACACCCTCGTTTTAGTAGTGTATAATTGAGCACTAACAAAAAGAAAATAAAAAAAGTCAAAAAAAGATTTGCGGCCTTCGAGATGCGATGTGAAAAATTGACTTTCCTATACCGATAACATCTTTAATTGAAGTTAGATCCCCATAATTGCATACATACAACATGTCTAGTTCATTTCGTCCAAGAAGAGCGGCTCAATCAGCCGTCAATACTCCTACTGCGGTATATGTCAGTTCATCCAGAAGCATAGCCAAAACTGAGGCAGAAGTAATTTTAAGTGAGTTCATCTCCACTAGTGAAAGCATCGCTCAAACGATTCCAGGTTCTTCAACCGATGAAATTTCATTTGCCAACACTGGATTATCGAATAGTAGTGAGGTAAATGCTGTTTTGAGTCAATTAAAAAGAGTCCAAAGAGATTTAAGAGGATTACCACCACTTCTGGCAGAATTCGCTTCTGGTTCGAGCGATAGTCAAAATAAGAAAACCAAATTTGATGATAATGACGAATTCACTCATCAACCAGCTAATAAGAAGATCAAATTTGATGAATCTCCCGAAGTTGAATTACCAGCTACAAATGAAGACGATCAATCCAAGGACATAGAACAATTCGAAGAACAGATCGAGTTCAATGACAACGACAACGAAGAAGATCAGGAAGAAGGAATCCAAGAAGAGGATCAAGAATTAGAAGACCAAAAGGAACAAGCAGAAGAAGATACTGAAAAGAAGGATAAGAAAGATAAAAAAGAAAAGAAAGATAAAAAGGAAAAGAAGGAAAAGAAGGACAAGAAACACAAGAAGGATAAGAAGCATAAATCCAAAGATGAAGACAATTAAGTCATGTCATATCCTTATTCAATTCTTTAATTCAAACCATATAGCACTAGATATTTCCCCAAATGTATATTATAATTTCATCTTTTTACACCCATACACCACATTTTTTTTTTTTTTTTTTTTTTTTTTTTCGTAGCGCGAACAAATTTGTTCTTTTGTTTTTGTTTTTGTTTATGGCTGATTTGAGCGTGTCACAACATAAACAATTGGGAAGACATCTATATTTTGATTTCAGGAATTTAACTATCATCGATAAATAGCTATTTACTTTTCCTCCAACATATCCTCATACTTCAATCACGTCATAAAGTAAACCTTATCATTTGTCCAAATGTCAACAGGAAGGAAAAGGTCCCATAGGGGAAGGATCATCTCAAGTGATGAGGACGAGGACGAGGAGAACAATTTTGTGAATAATAGTGATTATATTACTTCAGAAAGCAAAGTTAATAGCGTCGATGATAATTTGAGTTTCAATGAAATTCTGCCCTTTAATGCTAATGGTGTGACTGTGGAGTCTCAATCATCCAATGATCAAATCAAATCATCCCCCAATATTACAGTTCCGGAAACAAATGTAATTAATCCAGATCTGTCAGTTAAAGATATCGATGACTTTGAAGATGCTGAATCCGATTTTCATAACTCTTCATATATCAAAGAAGAACCTGAGAAGTTACCCACTACTGATGGCCCAGTAAAGGAAAAGTTAGAAGTTTTGAAATTGGATCCTACGGTAAATCTTAAACCTCCAAATTCGGGGGCGTCAACTGGTTCGCGATCAACATCTCAAGACATGAAGAGTACCCTAAGTTATTCTCAACAACAATCCGAAATCCTTTTACAATCACCTAGTAAAAGAAGAGAAGCCGCTGCATCTCAATCAATACCCAAGAAGAATGAACCAAGATTGGTAATCGATAAGCTTGTCCTTACAAATTTCAAGTCATATTCTGGAAGGCAGGAAATTGGTCCTTTCCACGCGTCATTTTCGGCGGTGGTTGGCCCAAATGGTAGTGGTAAATCTAATGTTATTGATTCCATGTTATTCGTTTTCGGATTTAGAGCTCTGAAAATGAGACAAGGTAAATTATCAGAGTTAATTCATAATTCAGCAGGTGGTAAAAAATTGGATTTTTGTCAAGTAGATATCCATTTCATGCACGTAATTGATGATGAGGTGGATCCTTTGAAAGCTCATAAAGTTCCTGACTCAGATTTGGTTATCAGTCGTAAGGCAAGTAGAAACAATTCGTCACAATATTATGTTAATGGAAAATCAAGTAACTATACTGATGTTACACAATATTTAAGAGGTCAAGGTATTGATTTAGATCACAAAAGATTTTTGATCCTACAAGGTGAAGTTGAGTCTATTGCTCAAATGAAAGCCAAAGCTGAACGTGAGAATGATGATGGATTATTAGAATACTTAGAAGATATCATTGGTACTACCAAATACAAACAGTTAATTGAAAATAACCTTACAAAGGTTGATGAATTGAACGAAGTTTGTCTAGAGAAGGAGAACAGATTCGTCTTAGTGGAGAAAGATAAGGATCTGCTAGAAGAAAAGAAGGATGAGGCTCTTCGCTTTTTAGAAATGGAGAAAAGGCTCATAAATAAACAGTCCATTCAATATCAGGTGACAATTCATGAAAATACACGATTGCTTCAAAAGAATGAAGAATCAGTAAATCAGTTAAATACTGAACTAGAAGCCGAAAAAGAAAAAAATAAGGAACTTAGTAAAGATATTGAAGAGTACAGCAAAAAACAAGATGAAGTAAAAGAAGTTATTGCTGGATTAGATGAAGAGCTTCGAAACATCTCTAAAAAACAAAAGTCTGTCAACAAAGCTAATGTTGCACTTGAAGAAAAGATTAAGAATTTGTCAAGTAAAACAAAGAAGATCGAGAAAAGTAAACAACTGCTGGAACATACTTTATCGACATCCAAGCAAAAACTTGAAAACAGTAATTCTGCCAACCTTCAATATAAAAATGAATTAGAAGAACATACCAATAATTTGGAAATTGAAAAGCAAAAGTTAGATGAAATGAGAAGAAAATTAACAGATAAGACTGCTGGATTTACTAAGAAAATTGAAGAGCTTCAAACGAAGCTTGAACCCTGGAATGATAAACTCAAAGATAGAGATAGTGCAATACAGTTGATCAACTCATCTATTGAAATGCTTGAAAATCAAAAGCAGAGCCACACAAATCAATTAAATGAAGCAAGACAAAGACTTATGGGTATCAAGACTGAAGGTAAACAAAAGGAAATGGAATACACTTCCTCAGAGAGCAAACTCTCTCGTGTTATTGAACAAATTCAATTAGGTGACGAGCAATGCAATCATCAAAAACAAAAGTTAGAATCAAAAAGATCTCAGTTATCAGCAACTCGACAGAAGACTCAAGATGTGACAAGTTCATTCTCCAACAATCAAAATAAGAATAAAGTTTTATCAAGTTTACTAAGGCTATCCAAATCCGGTCGTATTGATGGATTTTATGGACGACTTGGTGACTTAGCTCAAATTGATGACAAATATGATACAGCCATCTCCACGGCATGTAATGCGTTGGATTCAATGGTTGTTGAAACTGTCGAGACTGCCCAAACGTGTATCGATTACTTACGTAAAAATCGTTTGGGTTATGCTAACTTCATCTGTCTAAATAAATTGAGAAATTTCAACCTAGGTCCTATTCAAACTCCCGGAAATCCTGCTACCGTTAGAAGACTTTTTGACTTAATTATTCCTCAAGATCGAAAATTTTTACCTGCTTTCTACAGTAAATTGCGTGACACTTTAGTTGCTTCAAACTTACAGGAGGCCAGGAGCGTTGCGTATGGAGCCAACAGACGTTTTAGAGTTGTTACCCTAGATGGTAAACTTGTCGATACATCTGGTACAATGTCAGGTGGTGGTAATTTTCGTGCTAAAGGTGGTATGAGGCTTTCTTCAAATACCGTTTCAAATGAAGTGGACTACACAGAAGATGAAGTCGAAGAAATGAAAAGAAAACTTAATGATTTAGAAGTAGAATTTGACAAAGCTAATAATGAATACCAGGAAAAGATTCAAACTTTACAGAAATTGAAAGACATGAAACCAGAACTTGAATTCACCATATCCAGACTAAAACTTGATATTGAAGCATTGTCGTCAGAAAAGAAAGAAGTCTCTCAAAGGTGTAAGGTTCTCATAGCAGAAGATCAAAATTCAGATACAATTCAGAAGGTTGATGCAGAAATTCAATCCAAACTTGCCGAAAGAAAGCAACTGGAACAAGAAAAGCAAGATTTAAAAGCTCAAATGATTGATTTAGAATCTCAAATTAAGGAGCTCGAAGAGAAAATCATGGAAGCTGGAGGTGTTGAATTAAGAATTCAGAATTCTAAAGTCGATTCCATCAAACAAAAGATCGAAATTATCAATGACAAAACGTCTAATGATGTCATGGCGATTAGAAAGCTTGAAAATGATATTAAGCGCCATACCAGACTTATTGCTGAAGCCGAGGAAGAATTCGCCGAGGCTGAACGAGAATTGGAAGCTGCCCAACATCTTCAATCAGAAAAAAATAAAGAGCTAGAAGAACTCAATAAGAACTTAAGTAATATTCAAAGCGAGAAAGAAGAAAAAGAGGAATTGCTAGAAGGTATCAAGAATGATCTTGAAGAAAGGGCCCAACAAATTAATGAGTTCAAATCAGTTGAAATCGAACTTGAAAATAAACTTGAAAAATTTAATGCTATTGTCAAGCGTTGCAAACGTGATCTTGAAGAAGACAAAGAAAGTTTAGAGAGTCTTGTTGTACGAGATGTTGCCCCTTACATTGAATGGCTTGCCGAAGAACAGCGTTCTAAATATAATGGTTCAGTTATTGAACAACTTGACGAAGAAGCTCTTAAAAGCATTAATCAAGAAGAGGTCGAAACTGATATTCAGGATATTGAAAATTATATGAATAATGTTAAAATTGATATTGAAGTGTTGAAAGAATATGGTATGAAAAAAGTTGAATTTGAATCACGTCGTGATGATTTGAATGTTGCAGTTGAAGAGAGAGATGAAATTAAGAATTACTGTGAAGAATTAAAGAGAAAAAGATTAGATGAGTTCATGGAAGGGTTTAATACAATCTCAATGTCATTAAAGGAGATGTATCAAATGATTACAATGGGTGGTAATGCGGAATTGGAATTAGTTGATAGTTTGGACCCATTTTCTGAAGGAATATTATTTAGTGTCATGCCACCTAAAAAATCTTGGAAAAATATATCAAATTTATCTGGTGGTGAAAAAACTTTAAGTTCTTTAGCATTGGTTTTTGCTCTTCATAAATATAAACCAACTCCATTGTATGTCATGGATGAAATCGATGCGGCATTGGACTTCAGAAATGTTTCAATTGTTGCGAATTACATCAAAGAGCGTACGAAAAATGCTCAATTTGTTGTCATTTCTTTGAGAAATAATATGTTCGAGTTAGCTCAACAATTGGTTGGTATTTACAAAGTTAATAATATGACCAGGAGTATTTCATTACAAAACAAGGATTTTTTGAATCCAAGTGCTGAGGCGAGTAAATAGCTGAGTTGTATAGTAAATGTATAAGTATTAATATATTAGATAAATTTTGAACCAAGGAGAATTAAAAGAAATGCAAACAGAGAGAGTAAATAAAAAAAACTGATATTAATTAGAAAAAAGTCTATTAGTATAATGCGAGTGGTTTGTTTTTATTTATATATTAAATATGAGCGAATTCTTCTCTATTTTGTTTCCAAACAGGCTCTATAGCGGTTGCAAAATTATCATCACCAAATCTTTTTAAAATAAAGTTTGAATCAAACCAGTCAATCATGTCAATTAAATTACTGGTTTCATTCATTTCTTTCAAATATTTTCTTGGAATGATTTTATCTAGCATTTGAGACAAGTGATGTTGAGTTATTCTAAATGGTAGCCCATAACTTGTGGCCAAATCCCAAAATATTTCAACAGCTGACCATGGTGTTTTTTCGAATCCTGAGAAAAGAGCTGGATTTGCTAAAATTCCTCTGACTGCCATAATACCATCCACTCCAGTATATTCAGCAATTTCAAACGCATCTTTCAATGAAAAACAATCACCGTTTGCAACAACTGGCACTTGAACAGATTCTTTTACCAATTTAATTGCGTCAAAGTCAGCAGGCTGAGAAGATCTTGTATTTTTTGTTCGACCATGAACTGTTATAAAATCGACACCATTTTTTTCAACCATCTTAACAAATTTTACCGTCTCATTTAAATCATTATGTATTCTAATCTTAGTTTCAATAACTATAGAATCACCATATCTATCTTTAACAGCCTTAACCATAGATGAGACTAATTCAGGTTCTGACATTAATGCAGCACCAATACCTTCTCTAACTTGTTCTTTGATAGGACATCCACAGTTTAATCCAATACCATCCACATATGGGTGAATCATATCAACAAATTTTATTAAATCCTCAACATTGCTTGCCCCCACTTGAACAATCACAGATCTATCTTTTTCATTTGTTGTAAAATCTGATAATCTTGCAATATCATTACGAACAAATTCTCTTGCTAAAATCATTGGAGTATATACTATATCACAATTAAAGTTTCGAACTAATTCACGGAATGGTAATTTTGAATATCTGACCATGGGGCCTGCTACAAAAGCGGGTCTACCATGCTCTGATTTCATAGTTTTTAAAATATGAAGCGGATTATGATTTGGATCTCTTGCTGATATAGACATGTTTGGTCTTATGTCATTAACGGATAACTTTGAAAGTTTACTTGATATATCTGACATATTGGTGTGTATTTAACTTGTTTTCTGAATGGTTTTGATATAGATGAATAAGTAAGTAAGTAAGTAAGTATGAATGTAAGTATAAACAAGAAAGAGCAGGAGATGCAAAAAAAAAAAAAAAAATCTATAAGGGACCTGGCGAAGTTTATATAATAAAGTTGTTACTGATAAGAACCATAGGTTGTGAAATCAAAGATTTTTATGATGAGTTTGTCCCAGTCTAAATGAAAAAAAAAAAAAAAAAATTTTCGAGGAATTTTCATGGATTTACATTCCTAATCGGGAAGGAAGATACGCAGATAAAAATCTACGAATTAGAAAGAGAATCTACGAAAATCGGAGAAATATAAACGGATATATACATAGTATTACAAGTAGTTATAGATGTTATTAATACTCTCAAATTCCCTATATCCATAAGTAGAAAGAAAATAAAAGAAAAGAGGTGGAAGGTTAATATACATAATTCAGAGCTATAGTACACAAATATTAAGTGAGCAGAAGATGACCAGAAGGAATGGAAATGTAAGAAATAAAGGGCATGAAGAAACTATGTGTAAAAAATGAATGAAAGGAATACGGAAAAGAACAAGAAACAAAGAATAATGCCATTTACTCTTCTTCAGAAGATTCAGAGCTAATATCATCGTCAGAAGATTCTTGTTGATCGGCAATAATATTAAGATTATTAAGGGCTGAATGATTATTCAAAGAACCATCATCATCATCAGCATTTTCAAATAATAAAAGTTGAGATTTTAATTGTTCTAATTGATCAATATTATCTAAATTCTTCTTCTTCTTCTTCATGGCGGAGGAAGCAGCTTTTCTACCAAATAAGAAATTATATAATTTCAAGACAGTACCATCAGCCAATTGATCCATATCTAATTCAACCTCATCTTCATTACTTAAATCAATATCATCCTTAATAATTTTAATTAAGGATTGTAATTTCTTATCAGATAATGTTGGTACAGATTCACTGACTTGTTTTTTCATTTCATAAGTAACAACTGGTTGATTATTAATTGATTCAGAATTATCATTACCATGACTATTTAAAGAAGTTGAAGATTTACTCTTCTTGGTCTTTTTAGATCTTCTCTTTTTACGTCTTGCTTCTCGTTGTTCCTTTAATTGAGTCAAATGTTGTTTTTTCAATTCATCCAATTCTTGTTTCATTCTTGTAATTTGATTTTCCATGAATTTAATAGCAGGAACTTCACTCAACATATCTTCAGTGATTTCTGGTTCTTCTTCTTCTTCACTTGACTCTTCACCTTCACTTTGAGGAGGAGTAGGAGCTGGGATTGGACGATTAGCCCATTTCTTATTAAATACAGATTCTAAACGATGACCCATCATATTAACATCAGTACCATCGGGATTAAAACTGAAACAATTTTGAAATACCAAGCGAACATCTCTTTCAAATTCATCACCATTTTCATATTGATTATTAGCCAATTTAGTTTGAATGGTACCCAAATCCATTGGTTCTTTAACGACTTCACCATAATTTGGAATATTTAAAGCAACGGTATCAACAGGAGCTAAAAATGGGAAATTATAATTATAATGTTTTTTGGAAGTTAATTCTTTAATGGTTTGATTACAATATCTTAATTCAGCGGCAAATTTTTTCTTTCTTGGTCTAACATCATAAGGTAATTCTTTTGATTTTGGAGGATGAATGGTACGTTTTGGTCTTTGAGCGGCAACCGATTCCTTTTTAGATTCTGAATCAACCACCACTGCTCTTCTTCTTGAATTCAAAGGAACTGTTGATTTAGAACCGTGAGAACTATTAGGTAAAATTTTAGGAGGCATATTTAACATATGTTTTTCAAATTGAGCTTGAATATTAAGAGCCATTTTAGAAATAGAAGCCGATTCACCATTAAATTTACGACAATTATTAACCATCAAGTTAAAATCATCAACAACTTGAGTTGGTTCTTCATAAGCATTGGCATTTAATTTACGTTCAATAGTTGATAAATCCATTGGTCTGGTAATATAATTATAATAAAATGGAATATTTAATTTAATGGTATCAACTGGATGTATGAAAGGGTTAGCATCTCTTAAACGTTTAATAACTTTGATGGTATTTAGAGCATACTTGGTTTGATGTTTTGGCATTGGATTTGCCGGTAAATTATTCATATCGGGTTCCGGAGCTGGTTTAGGAGCTGGATCAGAAAATTGTGGTAACGATGCAGCAGCAGCTTGTTGAGGTTGAGGATGTTCGGAATCTTCTTGTTGATCATCAAGTTGATCATCGAGTTGATCTTCTGATTTTACTTCTGGTGGTTGAGATGATTCTGATTGGGGGTCGATAGGGGTTTCAGTTTTTTGTTTTTTATTATCCAAATGATCGGTTGTATCCTCTTCTAATTTATGTTTTTCGGGACTAGGAGAAGGATTGGGAGGTGATAATGGTTTTTCTGGTTCATTATTATGTAATTGTTGTTGGTCATTAATTTCTGATGCCGAATTGGCATCGGTTCCAGCGCCACCGGCGCCTCCACCAGCACCACCACCGCCACCAACTTTTTCAAAAAAGTTATCGGAAGAAGGGGTTTGTACTGGGGTATTGGTTTCTGGACCAACATTGGAAGGAGCAGGAGTAGTACTCTGAAGGGAAACTTGATCTTCAGACATGATTGTGTATGTGTATATATATGATTAAGCTAGAGTCGTGTCAATGACGTAAACCAAACTGCAAAAAAATTTAAAAATCAGCTTTTTTATTTATTTTTTTTTTTTTTTGTAAACGTTCAAAAATTTGAGTGCACACAAAAAATTAAAAGTGAAAAAAAAAAAAAAATTTAAAAGTGAAAATTTTCAAACCAGAGCGAGAAACAGTTTAAATATATATGAACGAAGAAAAAAAATCAAAACAAAACAAAAAAGGGGTTGGAAAATATATGAACGATTGTAGTTTGACTTTGACTTTTGTGTTTTGTATATATCTCTTTTTCTTAACACAGACCAAGTAGTTTTGGGATAGGATTTGGGAGGTGATTGTCACTGAGGGTATTGGTAGTGAAATTGTACAGGATATACAAAATAAAAAGATAGACAAAGATATTGAATTAGAATTAAAATTAAAATTAAAATTAAAGTAAAGTTAAACACCAATGGCAAAAAGTGGATTCCAAATAAAAGTATATATATATATTTGCCTATATATATATATATATATATATATGTATATGGGTGTATACTATATTATAGTAGTGGAAAGGAATCTTCTTCCAGTGTGTTTAAAGTGACTGCAAAAATAAAGAAAAAAGTTTCTTTTTTTTTTTTTTTTTTTTTCGTTGTTTTTTTCTAATTTGCAAGAGGAAATGGGTGTTTATTTATATACTCGTTGAAGATTTTGTGGGAACTGTCGGGTCATTTACTGATTTTTACAGGTTACACCTCAAAAGACTGCGCTGGGTTGGCACACTACCCTATTAGTAGGGGAACAGGAGGAACGTTATGTATAATATTTGTATATGATAATCGCCATCTTTTTTGATATTGCTTGCTTTCGATTCATCTACGCTTGCCATGGGGTCACCAATACTGGTTTCTATCTGTTAAACATATCTAACAAGTATACTGAGTCACACCCACAGACTTGTAAGACAGGAGAGAAAGAAAGAAATTGAAAGAATGCTGGCTGTAGAAGCAGTAAGTAATTATGATAATAGTTTATTCTGTCTTTCTTCTGGTTTTTTTGCCACAAACTGCTGGTCCGGGTAACCAATAACCAAGTCTCATCTCAAGAGCAGGGGGCTAACCTGCAAAAAGAAAGAAAAAGAAATTCGTTAAGTTGCCATCTGATTGGCTCTTATTGTTTTTTTTTTCCCCAGGACAGTGGCATTTTACAGATTGCGCGATTTAGACGGGTGTAACCTGTAAAAAAAGACAAAAAGTTTCGTCAGAGACTTCTGTGGGTCCTGTGGACCGGACACGTCAGTCAGTTCTGAAGTGCTGGTTAGTCATATGCTCTGCTTCCTCTTTTTTTTTCTTGCTGAGGTTTACAGGTTGAAGCGCCTCCTCAATTACTGGTTTAAACTAATTCAAAGTATGCTGGTTAGATAAAAATACAATGATAACGATAAGGAACTAAAAAAATTGATAAACAATTAAAACAATTAAAACAACTAGAGTTCTATAATACATTTTATCTATCGAAATACTAAATACTATACAAAAAACATGAAATAATACTATTACAAATACTATAAGTGAACCGATAATAAATCATTGGCAGAAAATCCTTTATTACAAGATGGACATCTTCTTAATCTTGCTGCTAATCGTTCTTGAGTACAAGATTGACAAAAAACATGTCCACAAACCGTAATGGCGGTATCTTTCCAATTTTTTGAACAAACAGAACATTTGGCAATTGATCTTAATGCTTCTAATTGTTTTTCATCTTCTTGTAATAAACTAGAAGTATTATTTGATTTATATTTATCCAATAAAATTTCTGTTTGTTTTAATTTACTTTCTAATTTGGATATTATTAATTCATTTTGTTTGATGGTTGATTCTTGTTGTTGTAAAAGTTTATTACTTTCAATCATTTTTGAATTATAATTTTTAACTTCATGTTCTAAATTATTTCTTTTAATACTAGTAATTTTAATTAATTCTTGTAAATTACTATTTTCTTGAATTGAACTTTCTTTAATTGTTTTATAATCATTAATAGATTTTGATAATAATTCAATTTTATTTAAATGAGTTTTTTCAACTTCATTTAATTTATTAATTAATTCTTGTGATTTAGTAATTTGAGTTTTCAAAATTTTATTTTCATTATTTAATGAATCTTTTAATCTCATCGAGGCAAAATATTTTTGATCAGCTTTGGTTTTTTCAATTGTTAATTTTTTAATTAAATTATCATGATCAATTAATTGATCATGTTTTTTCAATGATACTTGTCGAGTTTCTTGAAATGCGTATTCAATCTCTTTAATTTCAACATTTAATCCATTCAATCTTTTAATTAATTCCGGTTTATCCAATGTTTCGTATACTTCATTGGTTTCTGTAATTTCCTTCTTTTCTTGTTGTAAAGTTTCAATCTGTTGTGATAATATTTGATTCATCTTATGTAATTCTTCATTGGTTTGTTTATTATCAATTTCTTGTTTTAATATCGTTTGTTTCGATATTAATTCATCTCTTGCAGTTCTAATTCTAACCAAATCATTTTCATTCTTATTTAATTGATTCTTCAAATGTTCATTTTCTTCATTGATTTGTGAACTAATTAATTTCATATAATCATTAGATCCATTTTCTAATTCTTGTACCTTATTAACTAATTGATCCTTTAGTCTATTAACTTCATTCAAATCTTCACTCAATTTAGTATTGGTTTCTTTTAAACTCATATATTCACTCGATTTCTTTAAATCACTTTCCAGTAAATGAATTAATCGATTATTTAATTCAACATTCTCATTACTTGTTACCTCATATTTAGAATTTATCTCCTCAAGTTGTCTAGTCAATACTTCATTGGCAACCTTTAATTCTTTTAATTCAATCGTTAAAGTTTCAAATTCATCTTTATTGAAAACTTCCTCTGATTCTACTCCATTCTCCTTCTTTATTTTGGCTTCACCATTTGAATGTCCATTGTTTTGCGGCTTAGTGGTGCGGTTGGGTTCTTGCTTTTGCTGTTGTCCCCTTTCAGCCTCGTCATCTTCCTCTTTATCAATTAAACTTTCATCAACCCTCTTTAATGTCTTACTAGACTTTCTTTCTCGTTCTTTATGTAATGTGAGAAGCTCTTCTTGTAATGATTCTAATCTAATTTCTAAATCAGTTTTGAATTTATCAAGGGTTTCCTTTTCTGACTTTAAACTAATGAATTCTTCATTCAATTTTTCATACTTCGTTATCAATTCTTTTGAATCAATATTTGATAATTTTGTATTTTCAATTATTGGTTTTAATAACCTTATTAAATGGGTACGTCTCTTTTCTAATTGATAATTTATTGATGTTGGTGATTGATTACTTAACTTTATCAATAGTAAATCTTCCAGGCCCTCTTCCCCTTCTTCTTCTCTATCATTATTATCGTTTGCTATACCAAATAATTTGGTTATTTGTTCATACCAACTATCAACAATATTTAATTTGGATTCAGTAGCTTCATAATTTAGTTTATAAAACTTGACATCCTTTATTAGTAAGTTTAATTTTTGCTTATAACTATACATTTGCCTCCAAATTGCTTCCTTTTGAAAGTAAACAACATCATGTTGAGTTAATGGACCATCTTCACTTAATTTTGATAATGGTTCTTTCGATTTTTCATATCTCTTCAGAGGATATTCTTCACCATCATCAAATGATCTTTTACGATCGATTTCTTGACTCATGTTTATTGATTCTAACCTAGCAGCAATTTTATAAGCTTGATGGATTGGATATTACTAGTAGCTTACCGTTCTTCTTGACAAAACCAACTACCAGACAAATAATACAAGATATAAGTACGTCTCTATACAAATCAAGCGGTGAATGTCTAATACCGACTCAGCTTCTGTAATGTATTGTAAGAAGGAACAGTTTTCAAAAAAGAAAAAACTCCAAAGATACAACTGTATGAAATAAGTAACTATGAAGAAAGATGTAGTTCTTTTTTTTCCTTTTCTTTTCTTTCGCTGTGTATTTTCCTTGTTTTTTTTTTTTTTTTTCCTTTGGATTTTTTACCGGTGTTTTTTTTAGGCGTGAATATTTTGTGCTCCCGCACACGACCATATCGATACTCGGGGAAGTCTAACCTAACAATCATATATAACATCAATAGATCTATCACGGCATGATAATGACATTATAGTGATATTGAATGAAGCGTAACATCAGTAGGGATCTCAATAATCCAGACCCGCCCAAATTTAGGAGCGTTTGAGCGCAGAACTCTTGGCCGATTAAACCACTTTAGATCTTAAGATCTGTAGTGGCGCTAACTAAATTGAACATTATTCTCCCAAGGTTGATTCGAAATTAGTTGGTTGGGGATTTGCTGCCTTTGATAAAGGTTCGTTATTGTAAGACAACATCAAATATTAGCATAAGTCTTCTATTGTAGACAACCATCTAATTAACAAAGGGTATTGACTGAAGCTCCAACCAAAAAAAAAAAAGAACAGAGAGAAGAGAAAAAAAAAGCTTTTTTTTTTTAGAATGCGTGCCATTAACTCGTTTTGTCGCGCTCTCTAACGAAAAAAAATAACAGGTAAATATGGAGAGCTCAGATTTTCAAGGGTACGTATGCTTATCCAATACATCTAATTCAGTACCTATTTTTCTTTCGGTGTTCAATTTTCAACAGTCAATTGAATGAATAAGATTCACAAATCGATTCATACTTCATTGGTAATTGATAATTGATCATAGATAGTTCAGAAATTCAGAATTGTGTCTCCTAGGAAGTTTTTTTCATCTGAACTTTGAAAGCAACAAAGGGCTAAATCAAAAATGAAGTTTAAATTTACTTTGGCTCCATTAGTTATAAGTTTAACATTTTACCTTTCAATATGTCTTGCAGTTAAGGAGTATCTTTTCAAAACATGTGAGAATTCAGGTTTTTGTAAAAGAAATCGTCATTTAGCCAGAAATATTCAAGATCGTTCATCATTTGAATCTCCATATAAAATTGATTCATCGAGTATTACCTTTGATCAAATTTCAAATAACGTTGAAATTAATGCAAACATAATTAAGGTCTTACCTGATGATTCAATCCGTAACTTCCCCTTACATTTATCCCTTATAGAAGAGAATATATTAAGATTTAAAGTTGATGAAGAATCAAGGCAACATGATAAAAATTTGAAAGGTGTTAAATCAAAATTTGTTAATAAAAAAAGATATAATGAAACATCAGAATGGGCATTTAAAAATCTGGATTTACCTATTGTTTCAATTGATAATGTTGAACATAAAATCGATGATGAAAAATTGATTTTAACCTATGGTGATAATAAAGAATATAAAGCGATATTAAATTTTCAACCAGTTAAATTAACTATTTATTATCAAAATGAAAAGCAACTTGTTATAAATGATAAACAATTTTTGAATATTGAACATTTCAGAACAATCAATGATGACCCTTCGAAACATTTAAGTAATAATGAAATCCCTTATAATATGTTTAAAGATGATTTTACAGATTCAAAAAATGATAAGCTTCCTTTAGGTCCTGAATCAATTGGTTTAGATTTCAATTTTAAAAAATTTAATCATGTGTTTGGAATACCCGAACATGCAGATTCTTTAAGTTTAGTTGATACCACTGATTCTGATTTACCGTACCGTTTATATAATGTTGATATTTTTGAATATGAAACACATAGCCGTATGCCAATGTATGGATCAATTCCTTTACTTACCGCAACCAAACCTGAATTTTCAATTGGTGTATATTGGATCAATAGTGCTGATACTTTTATTGATATTAATAAACAAAAAAAGGGTGAAATTCTGACCCATTGGATTTCTGAAAATGGTATAATTGATTTCATGATTATAGTTGGTAATAAACCAAATGATATCAATAGAGGTTATGGTTCAATTACAGGTTATGCTACATTACCTCAATTATTTTCATTGGGTTATCATCAATGTCGTTGGAATTATAATGATGAAAAGGATGTCCTCAATATTAATTCAAAATTTGATGAATATCAAATTCCTTATGACACTATTTGGCTTGATATTGAGTATGCCGATAAAAAACAATATTTCACTTGGCAACCAGAGAATTTCCCCAATCCTGAAAGAATGTTGAACGAATTAGATCACACTGGTCGTAATTTAGTTATAATTATTGATCCTCATATTAAAACAGGATACTTTGTTAGTGACGAATTGATTAAAAAGCAAATTACAATTAATGAACCAGATAACAATAAAACATATCATGGTCACTGTTGGCCTGGTGAATCAGTATGGATTGATACAATGAATCCAAATTCTCAACCATATTGGGATGATAAACATAAATTATCAAATTCAAATCCATTTTTTGGTAAATTGTCAACCAATATTCATTTATGGAATGATATGAGTGAACCCTCAGTATTTGATGGTCCTGAGACTACATCTCCAAGAGATAATTTACATTATGGTGATTGGGAACATCGTTCAATTCATAATTCATTCGGATTGACCTTCCACGAATCAACTTATGACTCAATGATTAAAAGATTAAATTCAACTTCAAGACAAAGACCTTTTATTTTGACCAGATCTTATTTCTCTGGTTCTCAACGTACTGCTGCCATGTGGACTGGTGATAATATGTCTAAATGGGAATACTTAAAAATTCTGATTCCAATGGTCTTAACATCAAATGTTGTGGGGATGCCATTCGCCGGGGCTGATGTTGGAGGTTTTTTTGGTAATCCTCTGAAAGAATTATTAACAAGATGGTATCAAGTTGGTATTTGGTATCCATTTTTCAGAGCCCATGCACATATTGATTCACGTAGACGTGAACCTTGGGTAGCAGGAGGTATTTATACTGATTACATGAGAGAAGCAATTCAATTAAGGTATTCATTATTATCGGTATTCTATACTGAATTTCAAAGACACAGTATACTGGGATCACCAGTAATTAAACCAATGTACTACGAGAATCCTGAAAATGAAGATGTTTATACAATTGATGATGAATTTTTCGTTGGAGAATCAGGATTATTGATTAAACCAGTTACTGATGAGGGGGCCAATAAAGTCAAATTTTATATTCCTGACGATGAAGTATATTATCAATTTAACAATGGGATCCCATCACAAGAAGTTGTTGAATTAAGAAAACCTGGTAATATTGAAGTTGATGTTGAATTAAAGGATATTCCAATTTATTTTAAGGGTGGTTCGATAATCTCCACCAAACAAAGATATCGTAGATCATCTAAATTAATGTATCATGATCCATACACCTTATTTATTGCACCAAATAAGAATGGTAAAGCCACTGGACAATTGTATATAGATGATGGAGAATCATTTGGATATGAATCAGGAGAATTCCTCACTGTTGAATTTAGTGGTGATTTAAAACACGGGTTGCAAGCCAAGGTTAACAGTGGTAGTACGAATTATTTGAAATCAATTGAAGATGTTATTGTTGAAAAAATAGTTGTATTGGGTGGTGCTAATTCCGTACCAGGAAGTTTGGTGGCATCTGTACAAAATGGACAAACCAAGGATTTATCCGTTGACAAAGACGGTAAGAATTTAATAATCAAAAAATCCAATTTGAAAATCAATAATGATTGGAAGATCAAATTTGACACCAAGTCAATTAGTCATGATGAGTTATAAGCCAATATACAATGTATATATATATACGTATATATGTTTATATTATTTTTTTTAAATATCTTCTTATGGTGTAGTAGTTTGAGATTGCAGTAGAGGTTGAGTATTAGCCTGAGTTAATTTCAAACTGACATAATCTTGTAATACATAGGCTCTTAATTGAGTAGATAATTTTGCTAATGAAGGCCAATTCAATTTATTTTCACAATTAGGACAATCATTAATAATTGGAGGAATTAAATTTGATGATAATGAAGAAGCTAAACAGGTTAAATGAAATATTGATTTACAATCATTACAAATACAAATTAAAGGAATTTTATTTTCAATTAAAAGTGATTGTAATGAAGATTGAGATAATTGAGTAGATTGTAAATCTGGTATGAATTCAAAATTATTTTGACATAAGTGACAAGTTGGATTTGGATGTGATAATAAAAAAGATTTAGTAGTATTAAATAAATTTAAGTCTTCACCAATTAAAGGGATATTACTATTATCATTATTTTTATTATTGAAATATTGATTGAAATTAGTTAATTGAACGTTTAAATCATATTTTGGTAAGATATTAAATTTATTTAAATTCCAATAATGATAAATTTGATCATTAAAAATAAGTATTTTTAAATCTAATTTTGAAAATAGTGTTGAATTTAGTAATAATCTTATATTACCTAATTTATGATGAATTGAAGATGACGTCAGACGAGATTTAGATATTCTATTTTCAATTGGTATATGTCTAGTTTGAAATGGATGTTGTAAAGCATGTTCAAATTGAAGAGCACTAACGTGTGATGGGAATCCACATACTATTATAATCATCAGCCAGGGTCTTGAATCAGTTTTTTTGGTGCGATACGCTCCACCAGCTTTTAAATTACCATTATGTTGATTTAAACGTCGATATGGATTGGGAGTAGAACCTATATAAAAAGATCTAGGTTTTGGTTGCAGTTGTAAAAGATATACTGCGTAGAAATCAGGATGAACGTATAGTGAAGGCTTTGACTCCTTCATTTAGATGGTTGCTAAAAAAGAAAGACCCAAGGCAAAAAATTCTACTTTTAAGCTTGAATCTTGTATGGTTTAATTTGTGGTTCACACCAAAATTTTGTAGTGATTGTGTGGTGTACGGAGTGAAATCACGAGACATGTGGTGTACGGAGCAGAAAAAAAGCAAAAAAAAAGGTCTAGAACCTTTTTTCCTGCTTTTGGACTGGGTCTTTTTCTATTTTGTGATTAGATAATTTTGATGAATTTAGTTAGTTTATAAAAATTTTATAAGGTGATATATAAACCGTTAACTGTTTACTTTTAGAGTGATTTTTTTTTCAATTTGTTTAAATTGGCATTAAATTTAAATTTAGTTTTTGTAGCAAACAGACAAGCCCTGTTCATGTCAAAATCAACTTTAGCTCAATTGATATAACCCATTTGGAAATAGAGTATAACTTTAACTCCGATACAATTTCTGTTTCTGCCTATACATACGCTGAAACCGTATGCAATTTGTTTCATTTCCATCCCCATTTCATTAACAAAGAAGTTAATCATAGACAAAGAAGGTTTTAATTAAGGAACATTGAAAATTTATTGAGAACACTAAACAAACTGAAACACACCACAACAAAAGAAAAAAAAAAAAAAGAAAAAGAAAAAGAAAAAGAAGTAAAAAAAAAACGAGACACACTGTTAACAACAATAAACTACTAAAAACAAACAACCAACCAACCAACAAGAACAAAAAAAAAACTATATTACTTGTCTGACTCTCTCTGACACTCTGAGACTGTCTCTCACTTAAACAAAAAGAAGAATAAGACAAAGAAAAAGAAAAAGACAAAGAAAATTATTAAAATACAACCAAAACTAAAACTAAATTAAAAATACCCGCCCTATCACTTCTCCAGTTATATAATTATCATTGATTATTATTACAGCAACATAATATAAAATTATAATTTTCGATCAAGATAATCTCATAAACTTCATCATCTACTACGTCTATTATCCCACTCATATCCTACTCGTGCTTCTAGTCATTAGTTGACAATCACTTCAACTGCCTCTCTTAGTCTAACTTTTTTTTTTTCAGAAACAAGAAAAAAGCAAACACTAAGCCAATTCACCTTCATCTTTCACCTTGGACTGACTTTCTGTTCCCTCTTCTTCCTTCGTTTATTTTTCTTGTTCTTTTGCCTCCCTTGGGTAGACCCCTCGAGTGGAAATCTATAATTAAACCCTCTACCCTGTCCCTTTTTATCGATATCAAAAAAGAACCAAAAAAAATACCCTCATAATTCATAAGTCATATTTCATAATACAATCATGGTCAGTAACCGACATACAAAATCAGAGGATGATGCCTCTGGATTGAATTCAAGTACAAACACAAATTCAAATTCAAAATCAACTTCTACCACTACAAATGCTTCTTCTAATCAAAGTGGATCAAATGATTTTGTTAAAAAATTATTTCAAATGCTTCAAGAAGATAGTTATAAAGATGTTGTAAGATGGACTACTAATGGTGATAGTTTTGTTGTTTTAAATACTAATGAATTTACAAAAGATATTTTACCAAAACATTTTAAACATAGTAATTTTGCTAGTTTTGTTCGTCAATTAAACAAATATGATTTTCATAAAGTTAAAATACCAAATGAAGAAAAACAAAATTATCAATATGGTGAAGATGCTTGGGAATTTAAACATCCAGATTTTAGATTCAATGATCGTGATGCTTTGGAAAATATTAAACGTAAAGGTCCAAGTAACAAATCTAAAATTACTCAACAACAACTACAACAACAACAGCAACAACAACATAATCAACAGCATCATCCTCATCAACAACATAATCAACATAATCAACAAGGTAATCAATATATCCCCGGATTATCTTCAAATTTAAATACAACTTCAACTCCTTATTTATTGGGTGCCGATCCTTTATTTAATCAATATCAATCTCAAACTAATGCAAATTTACAAAATTTTAAAGATGAATTAACTTCTTTAAGAGCTGAAAATAAATCTTTACATCATGATATTTCAATTTTAAATACCAAATATAAAACATTGATTGAAAATATTGTTGCTATCAAATCTTTTGATGAACGTTATTATCGCTCAATGGGTATGTTGGTTCACTGCCTTGTTCAAGCTGGTATTAAACTACCGCCTCTTGATTTTCCAAATCCAAATTTGGTTTCAATGCAAGGTCCTCCTCAATCTTCAAATCAAACTAACCTGCCCAATAATACATCTCAAGCTCATTCTCATTCGAATTCTCTATCTCATTTGGGTTCTCATAATTTACAAAGTCCTAGTTACGATCAACAACAACAACAACAACTGCAGCAACAACAACAACAACTGCAAGCTCAGTATCACAATCGCCATCCTTCACAGTCACAGCAGCATTCTCATTCCCACTCTCACTCCCATGCCCACTCCTTGACTCATGGTCGTCCGACCCCTCCTTCGAATGGTAATATGAGTCCAGCTCCATTGTCACCTCAACAATTAGTTAACTCAACTCGTGGTCTGCCAAGTAGTGGTGTTGGCAACTTAAATACTGCAACAGCAGCGGCAGTTACTGTAGCATCTCAACAACTGCCTTCTCAACCTCAACATCAACCAACAAATTCAAATTCGAGTAACACAACTACAACTTCTGGTACTGGTACTGGTACTGGTACTGGCACTGGTTCTGGATCAACAAACAACAATAGTAACGGACCTAGTTCAGTACCAACAATAACGGGACCCGCATCAGATAGTTCGACAACTCAATTATCAACCACTGACTTACCACAAGTTAGTACTACAAACTTACCGAATCCAAAATTTCATGTATTATTAGTCGAAGATGATAATGTCTGTATTCAATTATGTCGTAAATTTCTTGTTAAATATGGTTGTCAAGTTACTGTTGTTACCGATGGTTTAAATGCTATATCGACTGTTGAACATACAAAGTATGATTTAGTATTGATGGACATTGTTATGCCAAATCTAGATGGTGCTACTGCTACTTCAGTTATTCGTAGTTTTGATACTAGAACCCCCATTATTGCTATGACTGGGAATATTGAAGATAATGATTTGGTCACTTATTTACAAAATGGGATGTCTGATATTTTGGCAAAACCCTTTACAAAAGATGATTTATATTCTATATTAAGCAAACATTTACTAACTGCTAACACTCCGGCCCCTACTTCTGTTGGTGTTCCAACTCCTGGGGCTCCTCCTTCACAACCACATACCCAAGGTCAAACTGCTCCAGTTTCTAATTCAGGAATAGCTGGACCACAACCAACCGGTGTTACACCATCCTCAGTTACACCAAATGGAGCTGGTGCTTCTGGCTTGGATCAAGCTTCCGCCGCTGCCGCTGCAGCTACTGCTGCTAGTGTAATCAATGACGGTCTCGATGGCAATGGTAGTGGTAGCGGTCCTTCTGCCACAACGCCGGCTAAAAATGAACTTGACTTAAGTTTATTGCAAGGTCCTCCTCAACAAACTTTAATTCTACCTCAAGAACACAATGGGAATGGTGTCTTAACTGAGCCCAGTATCAAGAAGCAAAGGTTACAATAAATACTTTGAGTTTTTTTTCTCCTATATATATATATATACAACACAAAAATTTTTTTTTAAAGGAACATATACCTTTAGTCTATTATATTGGACATTGTGTAAGTGTACTGCAAAATGCTACTGTAAATTAATTTAAATATTATGTGTGGGGCTCTTCCACTTTGAGTTGACCCAAACTTTTTTCCAAATCATCGATATCATTATCCGTGTCTTCCCCTTTATTTTTCTTTTCAGGCTTGGAAGTCGAGGATTTGGGAACAATGTAGTGAACTGTTAAGTCTGTAAATGCATTACCCCAAGCTCCTTCATCTTGTGGTAATTTTTCGTGTAAAACACTGGCAAAATAAATGTTATCAAAATCATAGAGTAATTCAGGCTCATTGAAAATAAATTTATTCTTTCTATTTTTCTTAGACTTTCTATTTACACTAGTGAAACCATCATCTTTTTGTTTATGATCTGAATCTTCGATAAATTTGACTAAATGTGCTAAATTTTTATAAGTATCATATAATTTTTGTTTCGATAACCTCTCCGTATGCCCAATTAAATCATTACCTATTATCCAATGAGGTTTGACCTGTTCAATCAACAAATCGGTAATATCAAGACCAGCGTGGGGTAGAAAAAATAATGTTTCTTTATTTAATGAATCATCAATTTCGTAAACTTCTTCAATGGGGAAGTTGAAATGGGTTAATAATTTTGCATCCTCATCGTTGAAAATTGGATCATATAATGAAACATTTGATGATTTTATTGAATAGTGATCTTGAAGTTCAATTAAATAAGCCAATTGAAATAATGCAATTTTACTTTCGACTGGAGATCCAAGAGCTAAACATCGTATACGGGTAAACCCGACTTGTTCGGTATTGAATTCATTTAATAATTCAATCGTTTTCTTATAAACATTTGATTTCTTGATTATTTCTTGATACAGTTCAAGTTTCTTTATAAGACTATCTAGCTCAGCCATGTCACTCTCAGCCATGATTCAACTTATTGTTGCTATGACTCCCTTCCTCAAGTTCCATCGGGAAATACAACTCAAAGACTTGGAGCTAGTCTTCTATTGTACTTCGATCCATCATTGGAACCTCCGCGGATGGGACAAAAGGGCATAAGCGTATACTTTGATGGCCGTAGTGTACTACTCCAAAAAAAAAAAATTTTTTAAAGACTCTGCTCTTTTAATTAGAGCGAAGAGCTGAGCGCGCTAAGTTAATTTAAAGAGAAAAAATTTTGACCCTTCATTTTTTTTTTCTTCTATAAGATTACTTCTTCTACTTCTTTCCCCCTTTTTCCCAGGATGATGATCTTATTATAATCATAATTGATCTATACGTTTGAAAATTATCTTCTAAACAATAACTTACCCAACTACTTTTCTCACAGGAATATTCAGCAAATAAAATTGTTTTATGCTGAATTGAAAAAAAAAACAAGAGTTTTTTAGTTTTCCAAGTTGTCTGCTCCATCCAATAGCATACCAAACAACGTTGATTCCGTTGTTTCTTCAGTTGCTTCTCTTTCTAAACAGTTGAAACCGCAAGCTCTAGCTTCTGTTTTAACTCGTCCATTATCGCCGTTACCACACTGCAGTAATTCAAAAATGCGCAAGTGTAAAGTTTTTGTTGGTTCATCACATCCTGAATTGGGTCACTTAGTTTGTGATCGTTTGGGTGTTGAACCTGCTCCTTGTACTTTAAAGAAATTCTCTAATGGTGAAACTTCTGTTCAAATTGGTGTTTCCATTAGAGATGAAGATGTTTATATTATTCAATCTGGTTCACCTCAGATTAATGATCATATAATGGAACTACTCATTTTAATATCTGCTTGTCGTGGTGGTTCAGCTTCTAAGATTACAGCCGTTATTCCTCAATTCCCATACTCTAAACAATCAAAAATGAAAAAACATAGAGGTGCTATCACTGCTAGAATGTTGGCTAATTTATTGATTATGGCCGGTGCTGATCATGTTGTATCAATGGATTTACATGCATCTCAAATGCAAGGTTTTTTTACGAAACCGGTTGATAATTTATTTGGTGCTCCAACTTTAGCTAGATGGATTCGTCATAATATCCCCGATTGGGAAAATGCTGTGGTTGTTTCTAAAAATCCTGGTGGTACTAAACGAGTTACCGCTTTAGCTGATTCTCTTAAAATAAATTTTGCCATGATTCATACTGATCGTCGTCGTACACAAGATGGATATTCTAAAAAGAAAGCTTTAAAATCTTCAAGAAAAAATGCTAATCAAAATACTAAAAAATCAACCAATGATGATGATTATGAAGAAGATAATATTGTTTCAGAAATGCAAACTGCTAGAATTGTTCAAGGTCACGTTGTTGATGATGATTATCCAGTTCCTCAAACTCCAATCACTAATAGTACTACTAAAAATGGTCATTTAGAATCTTCTTCGATTTTAGATAGTGATGCTTTGGGTGGATCTTATGATGCTGCTAATAGTGATGATGATGATGAAGATGCTTCAAGTTATGCTCAAGAAAAATTAATTACTTTGGTTGGTGATGTTAATAATAAAGTTGCTATTATCTTGGATGATATGATTGATAAACCAAATTCATTCATTGCAGCTGCTGAACATTTACGTTTAAACTGTGGTGCTAAAGCCGTTTACGTGGTTGGTACTCATGGTATATTTAGTGATGAATGTTTAGAAACTCTTAATCATTCTAAATGTATTGATAAAATTGTTGTTACCAATACTTATCCAATCGGTCGTGAAAGAATTGAAAAGAATCCTAAATTAACCGTTATTGATGTTTCTCCAATTTTTGCTGAATGTATCAGAAGAGATCATTTTGGTGAATCAATTTCTGTTTTATTTGATTCATTGGCTGCAATTGAGTAGATTTATAGGAAATTTAATCTTTTACATTTATTGTATCTATTTGTAAGTTAATTTTCTATAACTTCGGTTAGTATCCACTTTTTCATTTCCGTTTGAATCTACTACTCCTTCATAGTCCCTATTGCATGTCTAAAAATGTTGATTCCTTATTACACGACTATTTATTAAGTTACGTTGTTATTCCTTTTACTTGTTGCTTTTCATTTATTCATTTCGTTTTGGTTACACTTTTTTCACCCGTTTTTATCGTTTTTTTTTCTTTTTTTTTTTTTTTTTTGAAAGATTCTTCTTCGTTTTCAAAAATACAATATTTCCCCATTGGTTGCCTCTTCAATTGTAGACAGAAACAAAACAAAACCAACGATGCAATCACTTGGATTGCAGGACCCATTCTCGATCGTTTTCATATGATCAATAGGAATGGTTACTAACGGAGCGTTGGGACATCAAATGTAGACCACGTATTCAAACTTTGACGAGTGTCTTACTCGTTTTGCAGCCATATTATTTTGTTTTATGGCGTTGTTTGTTGGTGGTTATATTCATTAGTTTATACTAGTTAAAATACTAAGTACCTTCTAATAAAAATTTGCTGAACCAAACATCCGTACATCGTACACCCATACCACGTGTATGGTTCCTGCGTGTAGAAATACTGTCACACCCCCAACAAAGTAAAGAAAATTAAGTATGGAATGTTGAAAATACAATAGAAAACAGCCGCCCAAATCATCGTATTTTTCCACTCAGCTTATTACCTATACTTTAATTTAAATTATTGAATCCATCACAGAACAATCCTTTCTTCGTTACCGAATTGTATCACTAAGTAATTGAAGGGTCTTCTGTTTATTATTGTTTTTCCTACTTTTAGCTGTTAAGGTTTCACCAGTGATCCACGCCCCCCCTTGCTCGTTTTCTGATTCGAATTGTTGGAAATGTCTGGTAATCATCAAGATTCAACTTCTGCTGGTCTGCCTAGTAAGGATAAGTCTTTACCAATTCCTATTCCACAGTCAGATCTTACTAATTCTTCTAGGTATCCTCAAATCAATACCAGTAGTGACTCTATTCCTTCCAGTAATAATACATCGGGTGCATCTTCAAAAAGACCTCTGATTGGCCTGTCTTTGCAACATAAAATTAGTCAACCAATGTCTCCATTATCATTGTCAGCGTCAAAATACCCACCAGTGATTGATGAGCACCCTCCTGGTCAACTTTTCGATGAAGAGCAGGTTAAATCAAATGATGATATTGATCGCCTAACTATCAAAGAAGATGTAAAATATCCTTCTGACTCAAAGAATCCTTCACCAGCTACCGAAAATGCAATTGCTTCTATTGCTCCGATGCTTGAAAGTTTTACTCCTAAAACCAGTGCTGAAGAATCAAAAGATGGTATTAGTAATAAATTAAACACTTCTCCAAATACTGCAGTACCAACACCACTAGGTACATCACCTGGAACTTCTACGGTATTGGGTAGTTTTACTGACTCTAATAATCATCTTTCTCCAACTGAACAACCTAATAGTCACGGAACTTCCCATGATAGCAATAGCAATAGCACTAACAGTAACAACAATACTAATAATAGTATTAGCAATAGTAATAATGATAATAATGCATTAACTGTTGATAATTTAAAATCAAATGATGCAAATTCAAAAGGTAATTCAAGAGCTAATTCATTATCTTCATCATCTGCGGCACCTCCTGATAATGGCTACAATAGTTTATCAAAATTAAATAAAACCATTTCAAATTCTTCAAACACTTCTAGAAAATCAATCTCGATTCATAAAGAACCAGAAGGACCAAAGCTTCCAAAAATTGGTAAAATTGGGGTTTGTGCAATGGATGCCAAGGTCATGTCTAAACCTTGTAGAAGAATACTAAATAGATTAATTGAAAATGGTGAATTTGAAACTATTATATTTGGTGATAAGGTTATACTCGATGAGTCAATTGAAAATTGGCCAACTTGTGATTTCTTGGTTAGTTTTTTCTCTACTGGTTTCCCTTTGGATAAAGCAATTTCTTATGTGAATTATCGTAAACCTTATACAATTAATGATTTAGTACTCCAAAAATGCTTATGGGATAGAAGACTTGTTTTATCAATTTTAAATCATGCTAATGTTCCAACTCCTCAAAGATTGGAAATTAGTAGAGATGGTGGTCCTCATCTTGATAATCAATTATGGGATAAGTTAAGAGAAGTTGGTATGACTGAAAATCAATTACATAAATTAACTAATCAGCTGGAACCTAAATGGGAAATGATAGACGATGACACTTTATGCGTTGAAGGCGAAATTATGAAAAAACCTTACGTTGAAAAACCTGTTGATGGTGAAGATCACAATGTTTATATATATTATCCAAAATCAACTGGTGGTGGTGGTCGTCGTTTATTCCGTAAAATCGGTAATAAATCTTCTGAATTTGATCCTGAATTAGTAACCCCCAGAATTGAAGGTTCTTTCATCTACGAAAAATTCATGGATACTGATAATTTTGAAGATGTAAAGGCTTATACTGTCGGTCCTCAGTTTTGTCATGCTGAAACCCGTAAATCTCCTGTTGTTGATGGTATAGTCAGGCGTAATACTCATGGTAAAGAAATTAGATTCATCACTGAATTGTCAGAACTTGAGACTACCATGGCGCGAAATGTTAGTAAAATTTTTAGACAAACTATCTGTGGGTTTGACTTATTAAGAGTCAATGGTGAATCTTATGTTATTGATGTTAATGGATTCTCGTTTGTTAAAGATAATAACGAATACTATGATTCTTGTGCTTCCATTTTAAGAAACTTATTCATTGAAGCTAAAAAATCTCGTGATTTATTGAAAACTAAGATTCCACGTCTGTCACAATTGTTAAATAAAAGCCAATTCGAAGAAAAAGAACAAAAATGGGTTTTCAAAGGTTTGGTTTCAGTTATTAGACATGCTGACCGTACTCCTAAACAAAAATTCAAATATTCCTTTAGGTCTCCACTTTTCATTTCCTTGTTGAAAGGTCATAAAGAAGAAGTTATAATTCGTGCAGTTCCTGACTTACAAGTTGTTCTAGAAACTGTCAAGATTGCAATCGAGAAGAACTTGGAAGATTTGAAAAAATTACGTCAATTAAGAGGCGCTTTAGAGAAAAAAATGAATTTCCCTGGTACTAAGATTCAATTAAAACCTGCTTTGAATAAAGAAAATCCTGAACTTGTTGAAAAAGTTCAATTGATTTTAAAATGGGGTGGTGAACCTACACATTCTGCTAAACATCAAGCAAGTGATGTTGGTGAGCAACTTAGACAAAACATCAAATTGTTGAATCGTAATGCTTTACAAGATGTCAAGGTTTTTACTTCTTCAGAAAGAAGAGTTATTACAAGTGCTCAATTATCTACTATGGCATTATTAGGTTTAGAAAAGGAAAATGAAACTTTACCTGATGATTTCCTTATCATAAGAAAAGACTTGTTAGATGATTCTAATGCTGCAAAAGATCTTATGGATAAAGTTAAGAAAAAGTTAAAGCCTTTATTAAGACAAGGCGCTGAGGCTCCACCTCAATTCACCTGGCCTCCAAAAATGCCAGAACCTTTTGTGGTTATAAAAAGAGTTTGTGAGTTAATGAATTTCCATCAACAGATTATGGAGTATAACTTTGAAAATCATGATGTAGAAGAATTTCAGAAATCTTGGTGCTGTGGAGAAGATCCAATGTTATTTAAAGAAAGATGGGACAAATTGTTTCAAGAATTTACTACTGTTGAAAAAACACATCCTTCTAAAATCTCTGAATTATATGATACTATGAAGTATGATGCTTTGCACAATAGACAATTTTTACAACGTATTTTTTCATTTGATCCAAATGATGAAGCTTTAATTGCCAAATTAAGTAAAAGATGTGGAAACACCATCAACTCTTCTGGTTTGGTCAGTGAATACCCAATAAACATTTTAGCAATGAATAACTTCAAAATTCCTAATGAATCAAGCTCTACCACTACGCAAAATAGTACAACCAGTTCGGGCTCTAATTCAGCAAATAACTTAGCCAGCATTACTTCTTCTACTACCCCAATCTCTGCTGGCTCTTTGGGTTGGGTCTTGAAGGATGCCACATCAACCATAAATGACTCTTCTTCCAATAATGACTCGAATACACATAAGAAGACATCTAGTTCAAAGAATGCTCCTGATAATCCTTTTGATCATCCAACTTTTGCTAGATTGAGAGAATTATACAGGTTGTCGAAAGTCTTATTTGACTTCATTTGTCCTCAAGAATATGGGATCAAGGATGAAGAAAAGCTTGATATTGGATTGTTGACTTCTTTGCCATTGGCCAAACAAATCTTATCAGATATTCAAGACATGAAGAAACATGACACTGCTGCAGTTGTTAATTATTTTACAAAGGAATCTCATATCTACACTTTATTGAATGTTATTTATGAGTCTCAAATTCCAATGAAGATTGCAAGAAATGCTTTACCGGAATTAGACTATTTGTCACAGATTGTATTTGAGTTATACGAAGCTGGTGATGCAAGCAGTCCAACGGGTAAAAAGCATTCTATTAGATTGTCTTTATCGCCTGGTTGCCATACGCAGGATCCTTTGGATGTTCAATTAGATGATGATCATTACATTGGTTGTATTCCGCGTATTAGTTTGACTAGACATTTAGATATGGACTTGGTCACTCAAAGATTGAAGTCTAGATTTACTAGAGTTTCATTGCCAAAGAAGTTCACACCTGTTAATATTTCTAGTCCTTTGGCTACTGGTATATAGACCTCTTTCTTTTTTAATCTAAATACCTATTTATTTTTTCGCCATCATTTGTAATGTAAATTTTGTAGATAAATTTTTAGTTGTGGTTAAAGAGTCTACCATAGAAGTATAATTATAAAATCACTTTATTAAAGGCCTATATATGTATATAAATAAGTTCAATACATTGGAATGAAGAGTAATAATAGGTAGTACCACGTACCTATACTAATTTGACATCACCATCATTGAACTTAGAATCCCGGGTAGAATATATGAACGGAGTAAAAATAAAATATTAGAAGAAACTGAAAGAAGAAATTAATTATAGAATCTCATAAATAGAATAGAAAGAAAGGAAACAAATCAGCAAGTTGTCATAAAAATTAGCATAAACTTAAGCTTTTTCGTAAGATTCCCAATTGTTAATAATGCTTAAAATCTTGTCAGATTTAGTTAAATTGTAAACTTCTTGGAAGTACTCCTTAGTAATTTCGAATGGTTTAGCAGTCAAGTTAGGAATATATTTACCAATCAAGTCATTTGGTTTAACAGATGACTTTGGAATCTTCTTACATAAGAATCTTTGGAATGGTTTAACACCAGACATCAAGTAAGAAGAGTGGAAAGGAACTGAAATACCTTTCAATGGGATAACAGCGAAACCTCTTTGTAAATCAATAGGTTGTGGTTTAGCACTAGATTGAGCAGATACTTCAGAAATTATTTCTTTCAAATGTTCTCTAACTTGGTCTAAAGTGAGAGTTTCTTGTAATTTAACAATATCAATTTTGTTCAATTTGATAACATTCAAAACATTAGTCAAAGTATCCAATGCCCTTAAGTCACCGGCAGTAACATATTGGGCATTTTCAACGTTGTAGTTGACAATTTCCAATAACCAACCGGTCTTGTCAGAAACTTCATCAACAACAAATCTTAAGGCGGAATCATTAAAGGTTGGGTTAACTCTAACAGGGTTAACAGCACACATACCATAGTTAGATCTACCGAGTTCATCCCTTGGGACAGCAACTTGCATGGTCATACCTCTATAGAAAACGACATCAACTAAAGATTCTATTGGCATAACATTAGCTAAAGATGACAAGGCAGAGTATTCACCCAAAGAGTGACCGGCAAACATGATTTCGCTTGGAACCAACCCTTTAGATTTTATATCTTCATAAGAAGCTTTTTCCATTAAGGTCAAAGCTGGTTGAGTGAATTGGGTGGCTGATAATAAACCAGTTGGAGAAACAAAAGTATGAGAAGTGGTGGTATGGTCAATATCTTTGAAAATCTTTTCAGATTTGATAGCACCATCATCACCAATTGTTTCGAACATCATACCAATGTAATTATCTCTGATCTTTCTACCTTTAGCACCACCAAAATGAATAATCAATTCATTAGGATTGTTCTTGACAATGTCAAGAATAGAGAAACCATAATTATCAACGAAGTGACGGTCAGCTCTATCCCAAACATCACGAGCAACTTCAGAACTGTTGTATAAGTCCATACCCATACCTTGTTCTTGCGAACCTTGACCAGTAAAAACATAGGTAGTAATTGGTTGTTCAATTTCAGCTTCACCAGCTAATACAGTGAGCTCGGTTTCAACATTCTTAGTCTCAATCTTGATGATTTTACGACCGTTAATCATACCAACATGTTCCAAAGTAGTTTGTAAGGTATCATTTGGTAAAACCATACCAAGGAAGGTAGCTTTGAAAGCTCTGACTCTTGAAGCGACATTATTAGCAGCCCATTCTTCAACTAACGATCTGATAGAAGCAGATGAGTACATACCATGGGTAATAGTACCTGGTAATTTAGCATAAGCGGCGAAAACTCTAGAAACGTGAATAGGATTGTAATCACCAGAAACTTTAGCATAAGGTTCATTGGTACCTGGGGCTTTAGATGTTAATTCTTCACCAGAAGAGATTGGAATAGCATTTTCGAAAGTAACGGCTTGTTCGATGGTATTACCGTTTCTGGTCAAGTAATCAGTAACTGGGTTACCATAAGATTTTCCAGCTTCATAATCAACTGAACCAATTTGAATGACTTCCTTGGTAGGTAATTCAACGTAGACTTGACCAGTAGTCTTAATGGAAGAATAGATATCAGCACTCTTGAAGTGGTATGTAGATTCACATCTGAAAGTCAAAGTTTGGTTCAATAATTCAACTTCTCTTTCTAAGTGGAACCATTCCTTAGATCTCAAGATTGCTAAATCTTTAGATTCCTTGATAGCAACTTGAACTGGGGTTTCAGTGACTTTTTGGAAAGTATTTTCATAATCACTGTAATCACCTCTATATAAGAATTGAGAAGTGACTTCCATCACTGGTTTATTCTCTCTATAAAGGGTACCAATAACCTCAACTAATTTACCAGAAGCTTGGTTGATGACAGCTTTGATTTCAGCACTAGTGCTGACAACATCACCTTTCTTTAATGGTTCAGCACCAGGAATCATTCTATAACCATTTGACATGTGTACCAATTTTAATAAATCACCATCCACAGTCTTTGGGAAGATAGCCTTCATGATAGCTTTCCATCCAACGACAATGGCGAAATCCATTGGCGCTAAAGTGACCTTTCCGGGTCTTGAAACAAAAGCTTCACATTTATTACCAATTGCATGAGTGAATTCAGAAATATCTTGGGAAGTTATGGCAATTTCATCACCAATAATGGCCTTTTCAACATCGATATCAAAGTCAACAGCATAATCATGGCCAAACCATAATTTCCAGTAGAATTCTTTAATTCTATCATTTCTACCTTCCATAATTTCCAAAATTGGAGCAAAACCATCATTTGGATTATATCTATATAAGAATGGTAAGGCAATTGATTTACCATCAGCAGTTCTATGTTCAATCAAAGATAATTGAATAGTATTTTCTTTGACTAATTTGATTTCGACAACTGGTTTCAAGTCACCTTTAACAGATTCGAAAACAGTTAATTTAGTCTTAGAAGGAACATTTGGATATTCGATCTTAGTAACTGAGTTAGCAACTGGAGTCAAGATATCTTGAGTGGAGTTAGAAGCATGGTTAGAGCCTTGAACAATTCTTTCGGTGGTAATAAATGCATACAACCAGTTCAATTTATCACCAGCTAACTTCTTCAACCATTCAGATTTAGAAATTGATTCACCGGCGCCAACCTTAAACACATGGACATCATCACTGATTTCATCAGAAGCGGAAGCAACAATGGCGGAGGGTTGTTTACCACCGAAGTACTCAACAACGGGGATCTTTGATTTGTCACCAGCATATTCGTCTTTAATTAATCTAGCAATGTGACCATCGTGAATCGAATCTAAGATGGATTTAATTGGTTCATCAACTTTATTAGTAAATTGAGCAGCAACAGGACCATGTAAAATACATGTTCTTTGAACATCTTCATCAACAACAGCTTCTAAATCTTCAGATTGCCATAAAGAATCTTTCTTGAAAAAGAACTCGAAAGTTTCATTCAAGACTGGAACGAAAGGAGCTGGTTTTTGAGTTGGTCTGGAGCAGCACATTAAGAAGTAGTCACAATCTTCTTCATTGATTAATTGTTCTTTAGCTAATGGGAAGTTCTTGAAAAGTTTATCAGAGAAAGATTTAGGGTTAGAGGACAATTGGTTGTAGTTTTGGAGCAAAGATTCAGATCCGTCAGCAGTAGTGAATCTTTCTTCAACTCTTCTTAAGTAGTCACCAAAGAAATTTCTCAAAGAAACGTCAATCCATCTTTGGGATTTTTCAACATACATTAATTCAATCAATCTATTAGCAACTTCTTGGTACGTCATGTCTTGTAAGTCACAAACACCTTCAGCATTCTTACCAAACCAAGGTTTTTGGAAATCATTATTTAATCTGCCAATAATATAATCTCTCTTTTTATTTATAGCATCCAACAACTTGTTTTTAGGTAAGTTGAAAATAGTTTCATCTAATTCTTTCCAAAACATAACACCTCTAGTGGCAATTTTATGGATTGGTTCACCCATTTCAGATCTAACAGTGACAATACCACCAGTTGGTTTCTTATAGGTATTTTCCCATTTGTCATCGGTAACACCAGAACAGTTAGCAATAGCTTTCTTAGCTTCTAAAGAAGTGTGAGCTTCTTTGGCGGTCATAACACGAGAACCAAATAAAACACCATCATAAGGCATAGAAGGATAATTGAATTTTGTTGACCAAGTACCAGTTAAGTAAGGATAAGTATCTTCATCAGAACCGAAACCTGAACCAGCAACTAAAATAATGTTAGAACATCTTCTAATTTTTGAATACATTTGCAAAATTGGTTGATGGAAATCTTCAAAAGAGTGATGACCACCACCTCTACCACCAGTCCATTGTAAAACAATTGGGAAAGTTGGATGAGCTTTAGCAATAGAAATAACTTGACTAATAGCATCAATTGAGCCAGGTTTTAAACCCAAGTGTGTTAATCCTAAGGTTTCGATATATTCAGAAGCAACTTCTAAAGATGGAACACCAGCACCAATAGTCATTGATTGAATTGGGAAATTTTTTTCTCTCAATTCTTTAATTAATGGAATACCCCATTGCAACATTCTTGGGTTAACATAAATTAAATTGATACCAATACCTGACCCTGGAGTGATTTTTTCAACAACTTTATTTAAAGCACTTTCCATATGAGTACCACTGAAATAACCACCACCAGCTAATTCAATATGATAACCAGCATTAATAGTAGCAGCCACGATATCAGGATTAATAGTAGTTGGGGTCATACCAGGAACCATAAGAGGAGCTCTACCCAATAATCTAGAGAATTTAGTATCGACGAAAACTTTATCATTTGAAGTTTTAACTAATTTTGGACTAAATTCTTTTAGCCAATTTGGAGCCCATTTGATTGAATCAATTGATTTATTAAAGATTTCTTGTTTGAAACCATATTCATCATCAGTAGCAGGAGTATCTAAAGTACCAGCAATAATAATTCTTGAACCAGTACCTTCTTTATTTCTATGGGTTAAAACCCCTAAACCAGAAACACCACCTGGGCCGAAATCTAATAAATGAGTTGATTTAAAGTTGGTAGCTAATTCCCAATTAACAGGTAATTGAGTAATACATTTTGTAACTCTAGCGATAACCGACTCAGATTTAACACCATCTTGAAAGTTAGCACCATTGAAGGTATCATAAACTGGGATTGCAATATTTTTAGCATCAAAGGATAATTTATGAATTTCCAAATCTTCCAAGATTAAATCAGTTGCATTTGATAATAAATGAGAATGGAAAGGAGCAAAAATTGGTAAGAAACGATTAGAGAATTTCAATTTTCTTTCCGAGAATGGAATTCTAGCTTGATCTAAACCAGATGGAGCCTTTTTATTTCTCATTGATAAATTTAAACCGTATAAAGATTCTGGAGGACCAGAAACAACCAAATTTCTAGCACCATTGATCAAAGAGATAGCAACGTGTTTATCATTTGGTAAATGTTTATTGGTTTGATCGATAAAATTATTAACTTGATCAACAGATAAATCTCTAATTGATAACATTGGAGATGGTCTACCTTCACCATTTTCCAAAGAATCTTGTAACATGGTTGGAGGTAAAGTAGTTCTTGGATAAGTCATTAAACATCTTGAACCAATGAAAAAGAGTAAAGAGATAGCTTTTAAAGAATTATCAATGAATGAATCCCAAGAATCAGAAGAAGCAATAGCAATAGCGGTAACCAAACCTTGAGAATGACCAGTTGAACCAGCTAAATAAGATCTGAATTCACCTGGAGTATAACCCAAAGTTTTACAAGCAACGGCATAATGACACAATTGAATAACACAAATCAATGGACAAGAAACGGGGACACTTAATAAATAATCTTGATCAGGAGTTTTTTCTGGATTATTTAACCAATTTAAAATATCAAAACCTTGAGTATAAATTTTATCGACATTTTCAGTAGTTTTAACCAAATTATTTAATTTATCAGCAATTTTATTAATTAAATTTTCAATTAATCCATGATACATTTGATTTAATTCTCTTAATTCTTCAAAATAATCATCAGTATTACCTTGACCACCAAAAATGGCAACAATTTGAGCTAATTTATTTGATAATAAACCTGATTTTGAAGCTTCAATGGTAGTATTTGAATTAATTAATGCATTAAAATAATTTTTAATAACTTGTTTAACTTTATAAGGAGTTGTTGAATAAGTTTCATCAGCTAATAATTGGGCGGCAAATGAATGAATATCAGAATTTGATAAAAATCTTGATTCAAATTCATTTAAAGATAATTTCAAAACTTGATCGAATTGACCTGATTGTTTTGAATCAACCAAAGTAGCGGTATAACCCAAAAATTTAGCAAATAATTCAGCAGGTGATGATGGTTCATCATCTGAAGCAAAACCTTCTGTTGGGTCGGGTAAAACTTTAGTGAATTGATCTTTCAATTGAGAAAAGTTAAAGAAAAGAGGAGTTGGAACCAAAAGAATATGTTCTATTGAACCATGACTCAATGAAAATGGACGATGTGTAGTTGACATTGTTATTTGATTCTTTTATGTATGTGCGTGAAAAATTGATAGATCAGTGAGGGTGCTGCTAAACTAACCAAAAAACAGTAATAAGTAAAAAGTAAAGAGTAACTCGGTATATACAATAAGGAAGAGTACACGAGGAAGAAGGTTAAAAATTAACCAAAGGATTTATATAAATAATAGTAATAAATAAGAAAGAGACAAGAAAAAGGTCTTGGGATGGATTAGATGAGATAGAGATAAACAGAGTGATTACACGAAAAAAAAAGACTTTTTTTGTGGTACTGTATAAGCAGACTGAATATTGGATGGATAAAAAAGATACTATTTCAATTGAAGAAGAAGAAGAAGAAGAATATATAAAAGAAGTGGAAAAGTAGGAGTTGTTAAAAGAGAAAAAAAAAGAAGAAAACTTCAAAGTTCAAAATCCAAAATCCAAAATCCCAAAGGCCAAAAAAAAGAAAAAAAATTAAAAAAAGCTCAACTCTACAAAAAAAACCAAAAACTATGAAGGGATTCAAAAATTCTTGTTGAATTTTTACAAGTTTTTGCTAAGGGACCAAAAAAAAAATTAAAGAAAAATGAATCTCAAACGTAAACAAAAACAAAAACAAAAGCCAAAGGGCAAAACCAAAACCAAAACAAAAAAGAAAAGAAAAGACATAAAGAAACAAAGATTGTATACCCTGGTTAAAGTACTGAAAGTACAATAAGAACTAACAATCTAATCTAGTTGGGACTGAGTCTTTTTTTGGGACTCTATTTGACCCCTAATACTCAACAAGATAGGGTTGCAATCCTCATATGTGTGTTTGACTGTGTGTGTAAGTTTGACAGTAAGTGTAAGTGTAAGTGTAGGTGTAATGGAGTGTTGGTTGGGTTATATTGTATGTAATTGTAATTGTAATTGTGATATGTGATATATTGGGTTAGATTATTGGGTCTAAATTTGCAACTGTTTTTTTTTTTTCACTGGCGATGTGCTTGTTGAGTACAAATTAATTTAATTAAAGGGGCGCGTGTTGGGTTCACTTTGTTGGGATTTTCTCAACACTCAATGTTTTTTTTTTTTTGGCTTTTTTTTTTTTTTTGGATTCCGCAACATCTCTTTGCTTATGTAAGTGATTAAGTAATCACTTAATCAGTTCTAGACTACAAGTATAGTGGGTGCAAATACATCAAATAGATTAAGTTATATAATTAAGTTAATTACTTACCGTCTAGTGTTATGAGCTTGTTTGCTTGTTTGGGGAACTCTCTAACGATGATATCACACTTAACTTCTCGACATAAATCTCGTTTCTTGAAATATGGTACTTTGTATAATAAATCTAATCCACTACTTCTTTCTAATGCTTCTATTGGTACTTGATATTTAGTTAATGGATCGGTATTATCAATCACTGCATTGGGTAATACAAATGCTCCTACACTAATTGAATCATCACCTTCTCTTTCTCCCACAATTAATTTAAAAAAATGAGTTGGTACAGCAATATTAGGTGGACTACCAATTACTTCATAACTAACTCGATATTTACCATCATCACCTTGTTTGGGTAAAAAAAGTGGACCAGTCATAATACGTACACTATCATATTTTGAAGTTAATCTACGTGAAAAATCTTCAAAATGTGCCCAATAATCTCTATTAAATCCATCACCAACTTGTGGTGACATATTAGTTAAATAAAAAGTTTCATCCATTGCCTTTTGATCATATTTTGCATCAGCAGCTGGTGCTTGATGTCCTCTATCATATCCACTACGGAAATAATCTCTTAATCTATTTCTAAATTTAAGTGGTATACTCTCATCTTCTTTGAAAATTGATTTCTTTCTATCGGCTTCTTTAACTTGAAGTGATTCTTTGGTAATATGTTCTACTACCCAATATGGATTACGCGTGGCTCTATTATAACAACTAGTAAATTCATGAAAATTTTCTAAATCATGAATTGGTCCCGGGAATCCATATTTATAAAAATCTTGTGGTCTAATACTACTAGGATCAAAATTTCCTACCCGTTTATCTCCTGGGAACGCCGGTAAATTCGAATCAGAAGTTGGAGGACTGGGAGATGTGGGTGGTGCCGTTGGTGTTGAGGGCGCAGATGATCTACCCCAGAAAAATGAGGCAATCCCAATAGACCCTAACCCAATACTGTTATAAAGTACTTTACTCATTGTTGATCTGGTGTAAGTAGCCCTCGTAGTATGTGTGTTGTCTTATCAAAACTTATTGGTGTTCACTGGGTTTTTTTTTGTTCTTGTTTTTTTTTTTTTTTTTTTCTGTTGATGCGATGATTGATGTCCTTTAACGTGTTTTTTTTTTTCTCTTCGGTCCATTTATCGCATTCTTAAACGATTTTTTTTTTATGATTTGAAAAGAGGATGTATGGGTGTTTCGTGTAGTCAATATCAACTAGTTGTCAAGAACTAATGGACTAGAGTTGAACTCTTATCTTATTTCGAAAGTGGTAGAATGGTTGCAAAGGGTGTTTCAGTCTGTAGGATCTTAAGACTCCGTATTAAAATTACTGGGGTTTCAAGGTCCAACTTCCCACGTTGTATGGCTGGTAAGTAACAGTGTAATCTCTTCCATTCTCTGTATTACTTGCTATTTGCATTATTTGAAACAAATTTGATTATCGTATTGATTCGATTTTTGTTTCTTTTGTTCCCACATTATTGGAAAATTGCTCCAATATTCTCTACACAAACCACATTTGCAATAAAAGAAGATTTATCTATTAATTATATACCTGTTTACTCCGTCTGTCATTCGACTGATGTATTTTGTTTTGCTTCTTCTTTCTTAGTTTTAGATTCGGTTTTTAAATCTTTGATTAATTTAATTAACCCAATAAACATAATTGAAGAAACAGGTCCAAGTAGTGGTAAAAATACTGCTAATTTATGTTCACTAGGAAAATATGCTTGTTGGACCATTTCTTTTTCAAAAAATGCTTTATCTGAACTCAGTATACTTCTTGAAGAAAAAGTTATAGCAGATTCAAAATCTTGCCTCTTTAAAGATTTGATTGAATCATCAAAAAATTGTAAAGTTCCAATAACATGTTCTTTTGTTGATTCGGGTATACTGATTTCATTCAATGCTTCAGTTAACTTAACCAATGAAGATAAATTTTCTAAAGATTTTTTCAAATTTTTAAAAGTTGTTATTCTTGCTAAAGAATCAAACCTAATACTAGGTGATTTAGGAGCTTTTGGAACTCCCAATAATTCAAATAATTGAGATGTGAATATTTCCATTATTGGTAACAATTCATCCTCATTTATATTAACCGGATGCCCTTCTAGAACTGGCATCTCTTTGTTGAAAATACTCACACCACCCCATTGAGGAATCAAGAATGAATTCGTGGTGGATTTATTAACGAGGAGAAGTCTGTGTTCATAATTACTTTCTCCAAAATAAACGATGAAATTAATACTTGGATTGATATCATGGGTAATTAAATTCCAATCACCATGGTTGATGAACGTGGATAAATCATCTTCAGGGATAATGTAGGAATTTTGACTTTCTTCAAATTTTGGAGAATTGGTCAAAGTTGAATAATACTGAATTTGACTGCTTAAAGTAAAATTGGCAAAGGGAGAAAGCTTTGCAAATACTGGTTTTAAAAGCTCTGTTGATTTTTCAATATCCCAACTTATTGATTTACCAGTTTCTGTTAATAATGAAAATACAATGTTGTAGTTTAATGAATATGGTAAAATAACATCTTTACCCGATTTTTTGGTTTCATTTTTTATAAGTTTATCCAAATGTTCAAGTTCTTCCTTGAAAACATGATCTAATAAAACAACTGTTAAGAAATCTTCAACTTTTTTAGCATTCACTACTGCATCAGTCAAATATAATGTACTGGTTTTACTGAATGGAGATATGTAGAATGATTCGGTTGGTAAAGGTTCTTCTTCATTGGTTGGAGGTTTGATATATTCAAACTTAACAATGTAATCTTTGTCTTTATTTATATTTGAGTGAACTCTTTTCAATTCTAATGACCAAACATTATTGAGTTGCGGGAAATTAGAATTTAACTTATTATCAATAAGCTGTTGAGCTGTGGGAATAAAATGCTCTAATGAATTGGGAACATCCAAGTAGATCGGCACTTTGAAGTTAACCTTGTCTATGAAATTGGATACATTATCATTTATTTGTTGAACTGGTAATTCAGCTCTATAGATTGAAGTAGTCGAAAAAAATAATGGAACTCCCAATGATACTGCAATCGTTATAATAACACCCACTATTAATCTTCTCACCAATTTGATAGAGTATGACTCCTCCTTCGATTGGATACTGCTCTTAGTCTCTGACATACTCAATCAAGCTCTAGGAGATCCTTAATTTCTACTCTGTAAAATACTCTGAAATGGCTTATGAATATTGATCTGTGCTTGAATATATCTATACGTGTCGCATCTATTTTTCGGTGTTGATGTTTTGCTTCCTAGTAATAAATGTATTTTTGTACAAAAGTTTTTATGTATTGCACGACTAAGAGAGGAAAAAATTTTTGATTCTGAGGATAATGGCAAATATATTTCTGGCAAAAGTTGCTTAAAAGGATCACAGGCAGAGTCTACATTAGGTTCAATTGCCTTCGGATAAGCTTGAAACTGGAGAACTATGTTCAAGAAAGATCCACAGCCGAAAGCGTCGGCAAATATCAAGTCGTCAGAGAGGAGGAAGTTACTTACTGGTATTTGCAACAGCTATGGGATTCCTCAAAATGATTTAAGTAAAGAAGCTGAACTTAATATACTTCCATCAACCACAAAGCAAGCAACTTATCAAAGTGTTCAAGGTCATAAAGGTACTATATATTTCGATGAAAATGAAACACCTACATGGTTTAAAACGAGAGATTCGCAATTATATCCATCACTTTTCACTTGTTGGAAAGCAGCATACTTACTTCCAAGAATTATAACTCATCCTCATGTTATTAAAGTATTAGCTGGTGGGGCTGATTTGATGTTGCCTGGTACAGTACCACCATTTGATACAAGAGCTACTAGGGGCGCCATCGTTGGTATTGTTGATAGTGCAAATCCAACTGTTATTAAAGCCATTGGACGTAGTAAATTGAACTTACCTCAATATAGTCTGGTAATTGGTAAAACTGGGGTTGCAGTTGAAGTTATGCATCATTTGAACGACGAATTATATAAATTAAATAAATTTGTTGATATTCCAATACCTGAACGGGTAATTGATGAAGTTCCATTAAAAGAAGATGTCGCCGAAGAATCGAAGCCCGATGAAGCACAACCGGAGCAAGTACCGGAGGAAGTACCGGAGCATGAACCCGAGCAAGAATCAGCGCCTGAGCAAGCTGAGGAACAACCACAGGAACAAGCTTTAGAGCCTGTTGATTCGAATGAACCAGATGTTAGTAATCTTGCGGAAGAATTAACCACATTGACAGTTGAAGAGATTGATAACTTCTTCCTTAGATCACTATTGCAAACAATTAAGACTGATAAAATTCAATTGCCAATAACATCGTCAACATTCATGTCGAACCATATTTATAAAAATTTGCCAGTAATAGATACAAATTATTGTAATATTAAGAAAACTTCGTGGAAGAAAACAACCAAATATTTGAAAGCAATGGAAAAGTTAAAATATCTTACCGTTAAGGGTAAAGGTGATGATTTAACAATTGTTACCTTGACGGGATCAAACAATCCTGCTATAGTAAATTTTGTCACCCATAAAACAATCGGATCGGTAAAGAAAACAGATGGCTCATCTAATACATCTACAGGTAATAAAAAGGACAAATCTCAAGAATTAAATGTTGTTTATCTTTATAAACCAACAAGTAAATCGAGAATGATTTTCAATAAGACAAATGACGGATTTCAAACTTTGTATTCACAAAATGAAGTTAAAGATATTTTAAATAAATATATTAAAATTCAAAGTTTAGTTAACCCAAAAGATCCTAAAAAAATAAATCTCGATGATAATTTAAATGCGATGACAAGTTTAGGGATTGGATCACATCCAAGGGATAAATTATTCAAGTCTTTCTTGAATAATTTCTCACCTTACTATGTGGTCCTCAGACCTGGTGAAACATTGGAAGATGAATCAGTTGAATTGAATAAAGGTGAACCACCAACTATAAAAATCATAACTCAAATGAAGATAGGGAGAAAAATTATTACAAGAATTCTGAATTTTGAAAGATTTTATATAAAACCTCATATACTATCGGATGATTTAAAAGTCAAATGTTCAGGTTCAACTACAATCGGCCCATGCGTTGAAAATCCAGCTTTGACTGAAGTAACAGTTCAGGGACCTCATGGTAAAATTATAATCGAGTATTTGAATGCCAAGGGTATTCCAAGCACTTTTATAAACTTTGAAGATAAGGTTAAAAAGAAGAAGAGACGTTAATTACATATCTTACAATTAATATAATTCAACTATAACTAAAGTATATTGTAGTAAAGAAAGTAGAAAAAAATAGAAAAAAAAGACCAAAAAAAGAAAAAAGAAAGAAAAAAAGAATGCAAAAAAAAAGCGATGACAAAATATATAAGACAGAATGGTACAGAAGAGAATAAATAACTAATAATAAAACAAAATAGAGAAGGGATTACATTATGATACAATTTTTTTTTTTATTTTTTGCTTTTTGATTGGATTTGATGGTCCTTTAAATAACAATTTCAATGACATTTTGGAAAGGACCAGCAGTAACGAAAGCTGATTTGGTTTGGGGATTTACATTTAATTTTTGAGCTGGAATTCTACCTGGATAAATATGAGCATTACGACATTGACTCACATTAATGTAATTTAAAGGAGAGCAACCACTTAGTAAAGCGTCGATACCAGCTCTTGTCACTCTAATACAACCTTTTAAGATTAATTTTTGTAAGTTTCTTAAATGCAACGAAATGGCAACTAATGATGAGTCACTTACTGCTGAACCACAAAATGACAAATCTAATTCACGTAAGTTTTGACAACCTAAACATAAAACTTCGATCGAAATATCTGATAAAGCACAACAAAAGTTCAAATCTAAAATTTCCAAGTTTGGAGCAGCATTGGCAATTGAGATTATTGAAACGTCCGTTAAAAATGTACAATCCTTTAATGATAACTTTTTAAGGTTTGGAAACGATCTGTAAGTCCAATATTGAAATCCTTTATCAGTAATGGTTGTGCATCTTGTTAAATCTAAACTCTCCAATCTTTTGTTGGCATAATTTGCAATATGATACATTATATTATCAGATAAATGTTTACAATAACCGACACTTAAAATTTTCAAATTTTTACAACCAACGCCATTATTGTTGAATTCATCTAAATCTTCTAAATTATCCGATGGCGGTTGTTTTTGATCATTATTGACTGATTCAGGGTCCCAACCAATCAATCTTTCCAAAACATTGTCGCGAACTTTACGACAATTCGATAAATCAATCTCCTCTAAATATCTTCCAACACTTGGTACAGTTAAATCCATTATTGCCATTGCACTGACTTCCCAATTTGACTTCATTTTTAAAGATTTGATTTTCCCCTGGATTCCAATCTCATTAACCATATAAGTGAAACCTTCGTCAGTAATATGAAAGCAATTTGAAATATCGATATGTTGAGCTCTGGATCCGACAAAGTCAGTAATTGAAATTAAGGCTTTATCGTCAATTGATGTATTCCAAGGTTTCAAGTCTAAATTTTTCATTATATTGGGAGCGACATAGACTAATTGTCTCCATCTCCTGCTAATAATTCTTAATTTCATTAACTCCGGTAATGATAAAAATTCAAATACTCTTATTAAAATTTTATCAGGTAATGGACCATTATTACTCAAAATTGAAGATCTTCTTCTACCACCATTTAAATTAGCTAATTTTATACGTTTATTATGGGGCATGTATTGAAAACTTGATCTTCTACTACCACCAGGTTGTAAACTTTGAAAATTATTAATTGATGGTACGACAGGATTTAAAGGAGGGACATTAATTTGGAAATTTGGAGATTGTTGAAGTTGTTGTTGCTGCTGTTGCGATTGTTGTTGAGGTTGTTGAGGTTGTTGAGGTTGTGAAGGACTTACGCTGATTGATTTACGCTTTCTGTCATAATCATGTAAGGGCAGGTTGTCATTAAATGAAATTGGTGATATCGATCTTGAAACTCTGCCTTTATCCATTGAATACAATGTGGAAATTGAATTAGAGTTCGAGTTTGTATTTGAGCCTGAAACCGAACTTTCTTCCTTTTTAGTAATGGAATTACTAAACCCCCAATTTGGTTGAAAAATTGAGTGTTGTGAGGGTGGTTGGGCTTGAGGTGCTTCAACTTCGGAGACACTAGTATCATTGGTAGTTGCAGAGTTTAAATTCGAATTTGAATTTGAATTTGAATTTGAGTTATTGTTATTTGAACTTTGAGTATTGGTATTACCTTCATTAATCAAAAAGTTAATTGATAATCTTCTTGAAGGGGGTAAAGAATTGGAAGGAGAAGGATTTAAAGAAATCAATCTACAATCATCTTGTAGAGTATAATTAAGAGATCTTCTTTGAGAAGCAGTGTTTCTCATATCATCAATAATGAAAGGATATTGATCACATAAATATTTCAATTTATCTGATTTAACCACAATTAATTCAACCGAGGTGACTGATCTAATACTAGCAGATCTTTGATAATTATTTTCATTAGTTAAAAAGGATAAAAATGCCATTTCACCAAAATACATTCCTGGTTTTAATCTAGCCAAAATATTATCAACTCTGAAATCATTATATAAATGATCAATGACTTCCACTTCACCATTTACAATGAAGTAAATATCATAACTCGAATCATTTTTATGAAAAATGTATTCAAATGGTTGAAAACTCATTGGTTCAACTCCCAAGGCAAGTCTATGAATGATATGAGATGGTAAATTACGAAACATTGGTAAATTTTTAATAAATTCTTGAATTGAAATTGTTTGATCAACATTATCAGCAGCGGTTAATTTTTCATCAATAGGTATTGGAGGACTTACTGAAGGTGAATTAGTGGGAGGAATTGAAGGACCTGGGATTGAAGAAGATAAATTAGCAAGTGAACTAGCATTTGAGGATGAATTATAATTTTTAGAAGGTAAATTAGTAATTTTTGAAGAAGAAGAAGAAGTAGATGCAAATGAAGAAATTTTATTTGAATTAAAATTAAAAGAATTTTTTGAATTTGAAAATTTTGATTTTAAAACTGGAGGTAAATCCACTTTATTTTTTTTATCTTGCATTGCTAATCTTTCTTGAGCTTCATCTCTAATTCTTCTTTCAATCAATGGATAAGATTTCAAAACTATATTCAAAGCATCAGATGTTAATACTCCAACCAATACTTTAGTTCTTGCTACTACAGTAGCCGTTCTTGGTCTATTAAATAAAATACCAATTTCACCAAAGAATGAACCACTAGCCAATTCAGCATAAATTGATTCACCATCGGTTGAAGTAACACTAACGGTACCTTTTAAAATCCAATACATTGATTTTGATGGATCACCTTCTTTAATAATATATTCTTGAGGATGATATTGCATTAATTTCAATTTGGAAACAACTTTTGAATGGAAAGATTTGGGAGCTTGTTTAAATAATGGGAAAGTAGATAATATATTGAAAAAATCAGGAGGTACTGATCTATGATCAGGAGGTTGATGATTAGTTTCATCATCATCATCAGAGTCTTGATTTTTATAATCATAAGTATCATCATCATGAATATCTGGATTTCTACTAGAAGAAGAAAGAATATCTGATTCTATTATATCATTTGATATTATAGGAGATTTTGACTTTGACTTTGAATTTAAACTTGAATTTGAATTTGATTTCAGTTTCGACTTAGACTTAGATTTATATTTAGATTTTGAGGCTGAAGTTGAAGCTGAAGTTGAAGCTGAGGTTGAAGATACTTTTGAGGTACTCGAACTGGATTCATCATTTATATCGTCATTATTCTGAGTTGATGAAGGAGCGGCATCAGATGTGGGTATACTTTCATTAGTATAACCACTGGGGAGATGGACTGATTTAGGAATTGGAGTTGGATGATGGATTGAAGGCTGATTGGAGATAGAATTATCACTTGCAGATGAAGATGAAGGCGAAGATGATGATGAAGACGAAGATGAAGGCGGTAAAGGGGGTTTATTTATATTTACGGTTAATGATGATAACGGTGAAGGGCTAGACGGGATAAAAGAGCAATTCTTCAGTTTATAGTTATTCATAATAAAGTGAAGCTGATGTATATGTACTATGGAGCAGGTTGTGGCTGGTTAATGCGGGACAAATCAGAGAGGAAAAGTAACCTAGAGGTGGCAGGGGACGAAGATGTAGTGGTAGGTGGTGCGGTAGGAGTATAAACTAGTAGATAGATAGATAGATAGGTGGTAATAGAATGTTTGGACAATCGTTGATAAAGTAATTGAAGTAATAGAGAGAGAGTTAT